>JAFBJT010110238.1:90200-104714 GCA_016785325.1 Chascanopsetta lugubris | reverse complement strand
ACAAGAGCTGCAACTTGGCGCGAGTTCCCGCCCACGCCGTCATGGTACGACCCGAAACCAACATCCACGCCGTCTACGGACTCCTGGACCACGCTCAGGTGAGTCGGGGGGGGTTCGAAGCTGCCGCGCTGCTCTCCGTGGGGTTACTCATCACTCCCTCACTCTCTCTCTCTCTCTCTCTCTCTCGCCCCCTGCAGGTGCACTATGGTAACGACACGGGTCCTGCTTTCAAGATGTTCGACTCCACGGCCTACGAGGGAACAGATCTGGTCTTCAAAGACTCCACCGTTCGCCTGTCGGGAGTCGGAGACAGGAAGACGTACCAGGATTGGCTGGGACAAGCCTACATGGACTCACTGACCATGATGGAGTGTAGCTCGTCGTCCGCAGGTCAGCTGCAATTCTCTCTTTCATTTTTTGTGGATCGTTCATTATTTATACGATCATTAAAAAAAAAAAGTGTATGTGGATCTATGATGACCAAGGATGTGCAGAATTGCAAAATTAAAACTACAAAAAAAACACAAAAAAATGTTTTTTTCAAAAAGATTTTTACTGTGAGGGGCGGAGTTTAAGATGCATTCTACTTCCTGCCACTGGGGGGGGGGGATCTAAATGCCTGTGTCTTTGTTCATTGGGAGACGAATGTCATCCATTTTGAAGATATCGGATTCAGGTTGCACATTATATATGGAAGGAATATGAGCAGCAATGGCAAGAAGTTAACTCACGGAGATTTGAAATATTCTCATACGTGCGACTCTAAGGACTTTTATTTTGTAAATAGCTCCTCTCCCGAAAGCTACACTGTAAAAGTGTGGGTTGATTTGATCTTCTCATCCACAACGTCACTGATCACTGTCCTCTTGTCTCCTCCCCTTGCAGTGATGTCATCAGTCTGGCTGCTGCTGCTGCTGACCCTGCTGGGCGTCATGACGACCAGCCTGTAGCTAATCAGGCCCCCCCCTCTCTCTCTCTCCCTCTCTCTCTCTCCCTCTCTCTCTCGTCCCTTTTCCCTCATTCAACACCACCATTTACTCCCTCTATCACTTCTTCAAAATTCCTAACTCAGCCACAAAAAAAGGAAAAGAATCATCAGTACTTTGATTTCAGATGTTTTGTGAATCGTGACCAAAGGAAGAGTTGTCGCCACTTTGTTTACAGAGGGTGAGCTGCCATATCAGTGCATATGCAGCCACCTGTTACATGGCTTTAGTAGGTGTTCGAGCTACTAACGGACAAGGCTTGTATAACAATGTGACTGTAATATGGGCTAATGCCATATCAGTGAATATGCACTAGCGTTGCCTCCGCACGGAGCCGCATGTGGTCAGGATGTTGCAGTACTGAGTTTGAACCTATAGGGTGTCGGCTTCATGCATTCTCCTCCCAAGCTTTCGAATCAAACGCCTAAATGACCTGATGAATCCTTGGAATAATAATAACAATAATAATAATTTGTTATTCACCATAGAGTTATACCAGGAGTCCAAACTGTGGCCCGTGGTCCTCCAGCAATATTCTAAAAAATATAATGGAATGTGGCCCACGTGTGAAATTTGTCCTTTTGGAAGAACATGACCAAAACATCCTATGGCGTGCCCTCGAGAGTGGCGCTTTAAAGGTGCAGCACGTGGAATGTAGTGACCCCTACCTCTCAGTGAGGACGCTTTCTTCCACACTGCACCTTTAAATCCGCGAAGAGTCAATGCTGATTCTGGATAGAGATGTAACGGGATTAATGAGGCATTGATAGTTAGTTACGACTGAATGATTCGAAATGCTGACACTTCTGTGAACCTGAAGATGATTGTTCCTCTGCTGTGCTTCCTGCTGCTCGGTGTCATTTCTGGGTTGTTGTTTTTCATGTTGATTGGATGTTTATTTTCCTAAGATGAATATTTCTATTTTTATATGATGTTCAGGCGCCATATCAGTGAATATGTACTGACTCATTCTGTCAGAATCCACTGTCTCCCTCTCCACTCGATATGGAATTATTTCTTTGTGAAATGACGTCACATGTAACTAATATTTAGTTGCCAGGCCAGTGCGTCTGCACAAGTATGGATACATAAAGCTTTGTTTTCTCTGCTGCTTTCAAAGGGAATAAATGTGTCTGCTGCAAAATACAGACGGGTGAATCTGTTTGGGAATAGTTCACGTTTTTTCTTTATTTTCCAGCTCACACATGAGGATTTAACTTACGTTGCTGTTATTCCTTACCATGTCTTTTTGTTCAAGATGGCACATATACAACTGTGGTGGTGTGTTTCTCTTTAAAAGGTGCTCAGACCAGAAGGAAGCCAAATACTAAATTTGACTTTTTCAATCTCACAATTGGCAAAAAACAGTAAAAGTAGCTTTATAAATTACTCTTTATTTTGAGAAGAACAAAATCTCACAGGCAACTGGACACACACACACACACACACACACACACACACACAACTGTTTCAATGAATTTCCATGGACAACCTGAAGTCAAGCAAAGTCTCTCTGCAGAATCAGAGTGAAGGACCGTTGAGGAGGAAGTGGTTTCCTTCACAGATATTTACACAGTACAGCTCCGGGGGTCTTCTCTTTCTGTGTTGACCGTTGACAGAAACTACATGATGTGTCAGCACACATTTAATAATCTAAACTTTTAAAATGTCCAGCGTAAGTGCACTTTAAAGGTTCAGTGTGCGGGACCCTCTAACATGCTCGGGCGTTGAGAGTGAGGTGAGGTGAGGTGAGGTGAGGTGAGAGGTGTTAGGCAGCAACATGCAACTTCACCACAATGTGTCACAGAAATCTACACAATGCACCTTTAACTTTCCCACACTAATCCAGACCTGGGACTGAACCCACACGCTTCCCCAAAACGAAAAGAATGGTCCAATCCTCAGTGACAGGTGAGAGCAGACAGACTCCGCCCACATCTTCAACAACCACCTGCCACGGTGTGGTGGCTGCAGGTGTTGACGCAGGTGCTTCCAATCAGTCCATCTCCGGAAGGATTGAGTCATAACTCATTCCATTTCCGGTCACTGTGAAAACCCGGAACCCACCCCTCTGTCCTACTTTACTTCTTGACCCCTCTGGACGCGTCCTTCCATCCTTCCTTCACCTCGTTCACAAACGTCTCCCGGACCCTCCGGAGTCTGTCGCCCACCTCTCCCATGTCCCCGGGGACCTTGCCGACCTCCTCCCGGACCTGCCGCAGCGTCTGGGAGCGCAGGGCCCGTTCCGAGGCGTCCCGGCCGGCGATCTGAGCCTTGGTGATGGCGTAGGCTGTGATCTGCGCCGCCCGGCGAATCGGACGTGACTCCGCCAGCTTCTCGACGAGCTGGACGTTGTTGATGAGGTTGTTCAACAAGCGGGCCAACATGATGACAGAGGGCGGTTAGCCGAGCTAGCTAACTTAGCAGCACCGGTCAAACTGTGAGTTTTACAGCCCTGTAATGACAACAACATGAGCCGTTAGCGAGCTGCCCGGGTAAGTTGCTCTCTGTTAGCTTGTTAGCTCGGAGTATGCTAATGATTTATGGTATAATTCATCGTAGAGTTGACTTACTTCAACAACGTAGGTCACCGTGTTGATGTGTGCCGGATGTCATAACAGTAGGACGTTACCGGAAGTTACCTTTGGTCTAAAGAGTTATCGCGAGAGTTGGGTTGACATGTAACTGAATGGATTTAAAAAAGCGATTTTTCGTTGGTTTACGGTTTTGACTTGTTTTTGGGTTTGTTTGTTTTTTGTATTTTTTGAATTTAATACATTTGTATTTATTTTATTTGGTCGATTTTTTTCTTGATATTTTATATTTTGGAAGAATGTGCGCCATGTTGAGGTTGAAATGTGTACAAATGATCAATATACATATAACCATCAAGATTTATATTTTTTATTTTCATTCTTGATTGTCTTGATTTACTGAATTTTCCAGCGAATTTGAATCAAACTTGGAGCACAACCTTTCCCGGACCCCTTTTCGTGTGACACCAGCCGGTACCGTGCGCACGCACTTCCGCTCCTGGCTACAGCTCATTTCCTGTATCAATCCTGGCAATTCTCTTCCCTCCCGTCGGCGTCTGAATTGAACCGTGAACTCCTGGTAACCTGTGACCGGCCGAGCTGCAGACATGCGGGTGCTGGTGCTGTTCGCCGTGACGCTTCTGTCCCTGGTCCCGGCGGCGGTGAACGGGGCGGAGAAGAAGAAGCTGCAGATCGGCATCAAGAAGCGGGTGGACAACTGCTCCATCAAGTCCCGCAAAGGCGACGTGCTCAATATGCACTACACCGGCAAGCTGGAGGACGGAACCGAGTTCGACAGCAGCATCCCCCGCGACAGGCCCTTCACCTTCACCCTGGGCACCGGCCAGGTGATCAAAGGCTGGGACCAGGGCCTGCTCGGCATGTGCGAGGGCGAGAAGAGGAAGCTGGTCATCCCCGCCGAGCTCGGCTACGGAGACCGGGGAGCTCCGCCGAAGATCCCCGGCGGAGCGACGCTCATCTTCGAGGTGGAGCTGCTGAGCATCGAGCGGAGGTCCGATCTCTGATGAAGAGGAGGAGGAGGGTGAAGAGGGGAGCTGAAGACAAGTAGGTTGGGTGTATTTCAGTAGTCTTCATTTTCCATTGTTAAAGGTGCAGTGTGTAGAATGTTGGTGGAATTGTGTTTAAATGTCCAAAGCCAAACATGGACTATTGAGGTGTAATCACTAATTGTTTGGATTTTTCAAATTTTCATTCTATCCAGAATCTAAATGTACAACCCCGGCAACCCCTCTGTCATAGGCACTGATGCATGCTTGGATGGGGGAGGGGTGAGGTTTGGTGATTCTTACACAACATGCAACCTCACCACTAGATGTCACTCCATCCTATACACCGTCGTTGATAACTGACGTTCGGAACTAAATGCATAAATACGGTTGAATTAATAATTGTTCAGGTTCAATTTAGAATTTTGGGTCGTCCAAACTATGGCCTGCGAACCATTTTGAATTGGTCTACAACAAATGATTTACCACCATTTGATAAATTTTGTTCAATTTAATTGTGGCCCAGGCTTTTGTGTATTTTTTTTTTTTTAAATACATTTTTCCTATTCGATGATTTGGAGATACATGTGGTTGAATCATGAATGATGTCATTTCCTTTCAGGTTCCAGGAGACGCTGCAACAATAGGTGAACATCGTCCGACCACTGGTGAAGACTACCTGGCAAATCTGGGAGAGGAGTCGACACCCCTGTCCTCTTCTGTAATTATGATGTGATTATTGGGACGAGGTTTTTACTAAATGAGAGTGAAGAGGAAAGCATCAGTGGAACGGACAGTTAGCAGCTCAGCCCAGTATTAGACCCCGAGATGAATGGTAACGCCAAGTCATGTTGTGTCATCTCCTTTCTTTTTATTATTTTTCATGATTTCTAAATCGATTCATTCAAATATAAACTCTCTTTTTACAAAATGAGTTGGGTTATTAATTTAGCCAGATGAAGAAATAGGGAAAGGTAAAAGGCTTTTGTCAAAATATTCCAATTTGAATAAAATGCTGACCTGATGGGAACTTCTTCAGTGTTTTGTCATTTGCATCTGTATAAGTATTTCGTAACTTAATTTCTTCCACACAAAAAATTAAAATACACAAATCCCACAGACTGGACCTTTAAGTACACTTAAGTCATGAGAATAGTTAAAACAAATGAAAACTGTCTTTCAATACAGACAGCAAGGTATACATTGAATAAAAGTAACACAGAGCAAACATATGTATTTATGATACATCCCGAATGTTCTGCACATAAACTACATAGTTTGCTTTCTAACTGATGTATTCATTTTTTTAAAGTCCATTCATTTTACGTGTGCTCGGTGTCTTCATTTCCACCCGGAGCTCTTACTACGCTGGACACGTTTGCCCGGAAGTGACGGTTCCTGGTTTCCGCTTTGTAAGCCGTTGGGTAGCTTCTCTCCACCGGAGAACAAAAACCTCATCATGTCTGCGAAACTGAACGCGTTGACCAGCGACTCGTACATCGATATCAGCACGTACAGAGACCAACACTTCAAGGTGAGTCACCGGATACGAAGTTGAGCATTTATACCGACTACTTTTACAGGAAACGTAGCATTTGATGTTGTTAGCTCACAGCTAGCAACCGTGGGGCTAACGTATGCGAGCGTTGTATATCGACTGGACTTCATGTTTGAAAGTTCATGTCGAATTGTCTCATGTTACTGGGGCGGGGCGATCTGATGAACATGTCTCTTAATGTAGTTTTACAAGTCCAATTTATTTCGGGCACATGTTTGTGTTGCAATGTTTCATTTGCGTGAGTGAGACGAGGCGTTCCGTTTGGCTGTGATATTACTTTGCACCACTAGATGGCACTAATCCCATCTCACCGAATCTCATGAGATATACTATATGGGATGCAAGGGCATCTAGCGTTGAATTGGCTTGTTTCAGCTGACAATGTGTTTTTTTTTATTTTATTTTTTTTAATCTATATTTAATATTGTTTTTCAGGGTAAACGCACGGAACAGGAGATATTACTGAAGCAGAGCCACACTCTGTACGTGGGCAACCTGTCATTCTACACCACCGAGGAGCAGGTAGGACACAACGAGGCTTCACTACATCGATTGTTAGAGTCATTTAGATTTGGAGCATATCGTATCTTTATCAATCGCCTTTGTCATCGTCAGGTCCACGAGCTGTTCTCTAAAAGCGGAGATGTGAAGCGCATCATCATCGGCCTGGATAAGGTCAAGAAGACGGCCTGTGGATTCTGTTTTGTGGAGTATCCTTTTTTAGAAGTGTGGTTAAAGAAATGATGTTAGATTTTTGAAATACGTGAACTCTGAAAACTAAACACACACCTGCCCTCCTGGACTCGGAAGTGCTCTGGTATTGCGCGTCGAAGAGCCCGCGACCGACCTTAACTCCCCGCCAACACCAGATACTACACGCGCGGAGACGCAGAACACGCCATGCGCTTCATAAACGGCACCCGGCTCGACGACCGCATGATCAGGACGGACTGGGACGCCGGCTTCGAGGAGGGGCGACAGTACGGCCGCGGCAAATCTGGAGGGCAGGTGAGGACGCGAGAATATCAAAGTGTAAACGGAGAGAGTTTTTAGGTGTAGGGAGTAAAACGTGGAATATCTGATTCCTTTTTGAGGACAGAAAAAAACACAATGAAAACACGGTAATAATATGACATTTGAAAAATGACAGACTGAAATCGCATCGGGGGAAAAAAATCTCATGGCATTTTCATATTCCGGCATGATATTTAGGACGTGTTGGAACTTCCAAAATGAATGGTGCATGATTAAGCGCGACCTTTGAAGAGATAATATCACTGTAGTTTGGCATTTGAAAAGTACAACAAACAAAAACATGTTCAGTGCTTCTGTATTTATAATCAGTGGGCTTTGTAAACATGAATATATGAATCATTAACGTAGGATAGAACAGAGAAAGAAACAAAACATTTTTTTTTAAATTCAAATCGTTTACACATCTATGTATTATTTTGTGCCTGTGTAGGTGAGAGATGAGTACAGGCAGGACTACGACCCAGCCAGAGGCGGTTATGGAAAACTAGCTCAGCAGCATCCGCTAGCTGAGACCCGTAATACCTTTTAAACCCAGCCCCTCCACAGTCCCCAGTCAGCCTGCTCCACACCCAAGCGCCATCATCTCATGTCGCCGCGAGACTCTTCACACAGGAAACACCAGACTCTGTCGGGCGGCTGTCGTTCATTTCCTCCGAAAGTTCGTTGACTCGTCTGTTTGGATTCCAAAGCTGTTATCGACCCACATGGAGGCGCCGGGCAAAATTCTTCGGTAGGTTAACGCGCCCCGGTTCACGCCTGAGATATCAAATCGACCTTTGCGTCAGTTTCCAATAGTGGTTTCCGAACGTTGTGTACAAAACTCTGTTCCTATTTACTTTTTTAAATAAAGATTTTTTTGACATTCATTGAATCAAATTTCCCTCATCGCGATGGATTCGTAGGCAGCAGCTGAAACTGGCCGCTCAAGCATCAGACCAGCAACCAGTTTCATTCCCCGTTACATCCCTAACACGCAGGTGTTGAAAATGAACACAAGAGGGCAGCAGAGGACATGTAGTCTGGACAGATGAGGTGGAACAAGAGGAAGGTAGAGAGTTGACTCTGTGATCATTCATTACTTTGTCTGTCAGAACCTGAAACGATGATTATTCCCCGTAACCATAGAAACCTCTGGATTGGAACTCGACCCCGATTTTTCCACGAGTTCTTCTCGTTCTCTTTTCAAAATCAGTTGATGTGAACACACGTGACAGGCCGGGTCAGTTAAACAGTCAGTTTGATGCTTGTTTCCTTACTTCCACAAACTCTCCCCCGGAAACCAGCACCCCCCCTCCCCTTCCAACCCCCCCCCCCCCCCCCCCCCGTTTATTACTGCAGGTGTGTCTGTGGCTGCACACACGATCTCATCCTGTCCTCAAACGCCATAAACAACCCGTTTATGATCCATAAGAGCTGTGCGTCCACGTTACACCAACCTGGGGATTTGAACATTTCCATGCTGCTGCTGCTGCTGCTGCTGCTGCTGTTGCTGCTGCGGCAGCAAAAGGACCCGGAGCTCACTGATCCTCCTGAATGTGATTTACAACATCAGCCCTTATCATAGTCCAGGTTCAGCGAGTGGAGTTCAAACGGGGTCAGCCGAGAACCAGACATCGCCGAGACCGGACCCTGAATTAATGAGGCATTATGCTAGTGAGGCGACTTGCTGAGGAAAAGTTGTGCGCCGCCATTGGCCGGTTATGGATGGTGGAGGCCGATAATGATCCGCCATCACGGCGAAGGATAACAAGCGCTCAACGGCAGGCAGGCAGGGCCATGGGAGATACGCCCCCAACCTGGTCATTAGCGGGTGATAAGGGAGAAGCGGAGCAACACAGCAGCATGTCGACTGCTTCAATCTCCTCTTCACTCGTGTCCCAATTCAGATCATTTAGCTCCATTTAACGTTTAAAGTTGTAAATGATGCTTTAGAGAGAAATGTGTAGGAGGGAGAGTGTTTCTCTTTGAGTTGAGGTCACGGGAAGTTTACTGCTGATGTGTACGTGCACTTTTCAAACTGTCCAAACTGCGGCCCGGCGGCCAACTGCAGCCCGTGGTGCGTTTTTATTGAATTCTGAAATATAATGGAATGCGGCCCACTCATGAAACGTCAGCTTTGACACCAGGTGGCGCCACTGCGTGGTTGAAGACGGTCCTCGATCATTCATAAAGCTTTTGATTTAACGCCGCGGGTGGAATGCAAGTCTATATATTGACATTTTTAAACACTATATGAAAGTATTCCTCGTTTCCAAAATATGGCACCGAGGGAGATGAAGTATTATTATTTTTTTTTTTAATATACTCAAACAATGAAAAAAACATGTGCCATTACACATTTCATCTGATGGCCACTCGGAGGCAAATCCTTCCTTCGCGGCTTTGCAGCGTCGGGAGAAACATTAACCTCCTACATATTTTATCTGCGACAGGAGAATATCGGCTGCAGGCGTTTCAAATGGTCCAGTGAGTAGACACGGAGACATCCGGATATTGAGGGGGTCGGGGGAAGCGCGCGCGCGCGGGGGGGTCTCATTGTGCGCACGATAATTCACTCCTCCGCGGCTAGTTTGGAAAACACGTACACACCAGAGGAGCTGCAGCTCGCACGTGGAGACGCTACATTAGCGAACGTTAGCTTAACTTAAAGAGAGGATGAGTGTGACTAGAGATACTGTACGTCTTCACATCAGAACCCAGCTATAATTGGATTATGTGGAGGTTTCAACAAAATGTGTAATACCAGTTTTCACCACTGGTATGAATCGCGAGCTGCCGAGTTGTTCCATCTGCGTTTGACCCACATTGTGCAGAGTAGAATCAAAACACATCGAAATGTCCGCATCCTTCCACCACGTTGGTGATAATCTTTCCTGAAGTCTACGTTTAATGCTGCTAGCTATCAAACAAACAAATATACAAACGTTTAATAAGTAAACAATGACTTCGCCGTGCTCCGCTAGGGGGCGGTACGTCCGTCGCACTATCTCTATAAACCACTAGAGCCAACTGTCGCGAGGTGTTTTGTGAAAGGATGACATTCAGCACGATGTTCACTTCATCACTGGCCCAGTTTTGTCCGAGTTGTAATTTGAAGGTTCATCTGTATTTTTTTTTGATCACCTCCTCCACCTCTGAGCTGCTGTCCAGAGCGTGGACAGGCCCAGGCGCTGCCACTGGGGGGGTTATAAGATGAAAGTCCCCTGTAGCAGGCGATTGCTGTGTGGAGCAAACGGCCCAGATGGGAGGGAGGGTGAGAGAGGGTGAGAGAGGGAGAGAGAGAGAGATAGAGAGAGAGAGAGAGAGAGAGAGGGAGGGAGGGAGGGAAAGAGGGAGGCAGCCATGGGAAAATAAATTACATTTCTGAGGAGGAGGAGGAGGTTTAGTGGTGGAGAACGCGGCCCGGGGCGGTTTTTAACACATTAAGATCAAGCTGTTGTGTCACTGCAGAGCGTTACTGCCCAATGAATGACATTAGAAGAGAGTCGTTGCCAGAAATGCGCAATTATGAGGGAAGCGATTTGTTTTATTTAACAGGTTCTCTTCAGATCGGCTGTCGCAAAAGGCCACGATTCAGCTCCGCTTGTGTTTTTAATGTTTGCGTTCTCACGCTATCGTGATCATGGGGAAACTAGCTTCTGTAAAGTGCATCTATAATGTCGTGTAGTTGCTGGTGGTGGACCACAGGGGGCGATGTCTCACGTTATGAGATAAGGACAAAAGGACCCGTCGATGGCTCACACGTGGCTTAATCCGTTATCACCGACAGCTAGCGGCTCATTTGCTTCGTTTAAAAGCAATTCACATCTCCTCCTGTCGGGGGCAGTAGATGCACTCAGTCAAAACATCACGACAGTTCGCCATGTTCTCGCTGCACATGAAGTTCCTCCGTTTGAACGAGCATACTCAGCAAGAACATCCCAAAGGAGGCGGCGGAACCTGGATGGAGGTTTGCTCCGAACATCCCTGACCAGGAAGCAACTCGTGGCGCCTCGGAGTGTCGGGTGTCGGATGATGTCATCGCCGCTGAGCCCGAACGCCTCATGTGGCGCGAGACGTGTGGGCGGGGCTCCTCGTAAATGTGGCGGTGGCGCTAACTGGCTCCCGCCGAGCTGTTCCGGCTCAGAGCTCCTGTCCGCCGCCGCCGGTCCAGTCCGCCGCCGACTCTCGGGCGAGGAAGCGCCCGGCCTTAATGTCACGCTCCGCCACACCCTCACCGCCCCGTAGCTTCACCTCCTCCTCGCCGTTACATCCGTTCCTGCGGCGCCTCTCCCTGAAGATCGATGTCAGCCGAGTGAAAACACTCTCATGCCAGTGAAATTCGGAGCGGGCCTGAGGTTCTTCTCGGGGTGGCGGGCGTCTTTTTGGCGGCGCCGCTCTCCTCGCAAACCAGCGCGAGCTCTTTGCGCTTGAACTTCAAACGACCCGTGCCGCTCAAACAATCGTGTTCGGGCTAATTGAGCACGGCCGTGATCACGGGGAGAATTTCTCAGTCTTTTCAATTCCGCACGGTCCATTTCCCACCCGGGACCGATTCACTCTCCCTCCCTCCCGACGGTGCCGATGATTGCCTCGCTAAGACGGTTAGAAATGAGGAGAGAGAGAGAGAGAGAGAGAGACGGGTTCCGTGAACCCCCCCCCCCCTCATGTTTCCTCTGAGTAAACACCGGGAAACCATGGATCACCTGCGCGATCCCCGAAACACACGGATCTGTGTCCTTTGCCAAAATTGGATTTCACAGCACATCTCAGTTGGAGTCGGCACGGGGCCGATACCCGAGGACGGCGCCGTGCGTTTCAGCGCCGATCCTTTTTCCTTTTATGACTCGGGTCATTTCATCGGAACCACAAAGAAAATTCTCTTTTTTTTTTTCCAGACGCTGCACTTTGACTTTGAAGTTTAGACCTTAAAGTTTTTTTTTCAGATTAAAGCCACAATGGACACGAGTGGAATTTCAAAGTGTCTTGCTTTGTTTTGTTCCTGAGGCACTTTAACATCCAATCGAGACGGAGGCAGCGCTGCACTGACATGGGGTATGACAGGGGCGATATTGTTGTGGCACCACTAGGTGGCGCCTTCCTTATTCTTTACCAAGAGTAAAACAAAGGCACGGAACGGAAAAGTTGACACAACAAAATAAAGTTGCCATGTGCACTTTTAAATGAAAAGAATTTATCGGAACGTCACATTAAAAAAAAGTTTTAATGTGAAAAAAGCTCCCGTGTAATTTCCTTGTTTACTCCTATAAAATGATATCATCAGAAATGGAGCAGTTTTAATGGCGCAGCGTGTTAAAAGTGTTAAGTGACTCGATCTGATGTAGAATTAAAACCAAGTGGAGTAAATTGACTCCACTGAACATTCCAGCCCCAAGGTGGAACTTTAATGAAACATAGGTAAGAACTTTGGTGATTTCCAATCAGGAGCGACTGCAATAACAAGGTCAGGCGCGGCCCCGGGCCCGGGGGGGGGGGGGGGGGGGGGGGGGGGGGGGGGTAAGAAGCAGGGAGGTGGAGAAACGGACACAAGAGGAAAAGAGGAACACGGACGTGACGCTCACATATTTGTGGATGATGAATTTATTAGTGGAGAAGGTTTGATGAAAGATTGATGGAGGTAGAGGACATTCTCTGACAAAGAGCTGGAGAGCGGGGGGAGGGAGGGACGGGGGGATGCAGGGAGGAGGGGGTGATGACGAACATGGAGCGGGTGGAAGGAGGAGGGTGAAGTAGGGTAGAGAGGGAGGGGAGGGGGGGGAGAGAGGAGGGATCCTGGGGGTGGCTAAAAATAGAACTGGAGCAAAGAGAGAGAACGAATGAGTAAAGGAGAAACAGACAGAATAGAGATGGCAGCAGAGCAGAGGGATGGAGAGGGGAGGGGAGGGGGCGGGCGAGAGCGAGCGAGAGACAGAGAGAGAGAGAGAGAGAGACAGAGCAGAATCCCTGGTTATTTTTAAACCTCCCCCTCTTGTTAAGAATGAAACGCTCGGTGGCAGAAAAGCCTCAATGAGCCGCACCGAGTCACAGCGGCTGCAGACGCAGGAGGCGGCTGCGCTCGCTTCTTCAACTGATCGGCTCTTTGTCAAATGAAGGAGAAACATCGGAAGTGATTTCACGTCACGACATCAGCGTTTTCCATCGTCCGACTTTCAGGTGAACTCGGCAGAACTCAACCTGCAGGAAAAACGGGTGTTGGTGGGAACATGCTTCTGTCAATCCAGTTCAACACAACCTAATGTTGTTCGGTTTGTCATAAAGTGTGAAAACAGATGAGAACTAAAAAAAACAACAAAAAAAAACAAAAGGTTTGAAACAACATGCGACAGTGAAATGAATGGATGGATGTTTGAAGATGCATCTCTCTAAGGATTAAAAAAAAAAGATTTTTAATAAAAAAAAAAAAGGGATTTGATCACAATGTTCTGCTCTCATCGTGTCGTCTTTCCCACGTGACCCTCACACCAACCCCACCTCGTGGAGTCGGCCATGTTGTCTCCGGTTGAGGGAGAACGGCGTGACGACGCACCTGAGAGCGATGAGGCCCGACCACATTCCACGGTGATGGGTCATAATTACACCCATCCACCTGGAATGCGAGACGTCATGCACGCGACGGACGTTCAGCGTTTACGGCTGCACTTGCGTGCGAGTGCGAGAATGTGTTCCGTTGGCGCCTCGCACCGAATGCGTTCACGTAGACGCCGCGTCGTGAACTTTCACCTGCTCGCAGACGGCGAATGTGCTGTGAGCGTGTTGGGCATCTAAATGTACCCATCGCGTTTTCATTCTTTAAAGAGCCACACTGAGGCTACGGTTCAAATCTTGGCGCGCCAACAGAAGTGCGCTCGGGGAGAGAACCCATAAGAGTGGTGAGCGCTTACACATCGGGGCTCTCAGTTCTAAACATCGGGGCTCTCAGCTCTCTCCCTAAATCGTGGTGCCGGAGACCAGGGCCCAGACTTGGTCGCACTCTATGGCGGCAGAATCACATCAGAGGTCGTTTGTTTTCCTTTGGAATAAACCCACACGGCACTGCGTGAACCCTCTGAACCTGAAGGTGGAGGAGCTGCACCCGAGGGGCATGTGTTCAGAGCCCGCGTGCCGAGCATTCTCAGCGTACGGCAGAATGAAGCAGCCTTTCGCCGGCAGGTCGTCAGATCACATGTTCCGCGCTTCACTCACAGCGGCAGCTCGAGAGCAAAGGGCCTGCAGCTCACTGCTTTACATGCAGCCCTCGGCAGGTCAGAGGTCACTTTCAGGTCAGAGGTCAACACACACACACACACACACACACACACACACACACACACACCAAAGACATGAGGTTCTGTGCTGCCCTCTTGTACTTGAACTACACCTCTTGGATTCGATGAGGTGGAGGACAGAACCTCCAC
>JAFBJT010110238.1:72266-81401 GCA_016785325.1 Chascanopsetta lugubris | reverse complement strand
GATTATAATGATTATATTGGAATGTGATGAAAATGACCCCCAGTCCATCTGTAGAAAAATGTATTGAATATTTGCATTGATTTATAGAATTAGTATTTTTACAACTTAGAGGAACAATAAATAATAATACATAAATGAACAAACAATGAAATGAATCCATAGATAGATGAACAAACAAAGACACAAACACACAAGCCATAAATAACATAAATAAATAATAATAGATAATAACATTCAATCACTGACAGTTCAGTCAGAGGATCAGGTGAATCATATCAGTGTTAGGGCATCACCTTGTTTCAGTCTTGGACTTAAAGGGTCATTCCAACAATTTAGAAGCACATATTCTAAACATATTGATATATAATCCACATTTGAAGTTCTTAGTGTGAATCATGACACAAAAACAATTCTTCCTACATTTCCCAGAATAGAATTCAACAATACAGACACATTAAACACTTGAATGTGTCAAACTCATGAACACATTCTGTCAGTGAACAACACAGAGAAAGTCTCGCTCTTACACTCTCATTTCTTGTCTACATTGACACCATAATCCCAATTTGTCACTATATCACCCCGACTCCAGATTACTCAACTGTCACCGGGGTCCTCCTCTCAGATTGAACAGTGTTTGTCAGAGGTCCAGGAAACATGAACCCTGGTGTGAGTGTTTGCAGAATAAGCCTCAAATAACAGGGTAAACAGGTAAAATCAGCCTCTCTGCGTGTCACTCGGACACATTCCTCCTCCTCCTCCTCCTGCACTGGGTCTGTGGGTGGTCTGTCCGTGCTCGCCGGCTGCCTCCATGTGTTATTTTGCTTCTTTTTATATCCTAATCTCTTCGACTGTACTTAAAACAGCGAAGCCCAAACCAACAAACAAGATGCTTTGCATCTTTGTTTTCTTTTTCTCTCCGTTAACTCTTTGGGGTGTGTGTGTATCCACTCGGGCAGACATTCAGTCAACAACGGGAAGTTTTGGAGATACTATCTATAATGCTCTGTAATGGCCATAAATTGTTTCCGTGTCTGTGAAACAGGGGGATGTGTATGTTGAAGGCCTCCTAACAGGGCAATTGGAGGTCTCCTGTGAGGCGACAGAGGCCGGGAAACAGCCCGGGGTCGAGCCGGGCCTCCGTGTGTGGCCCCCCTGCTGCACGGCGAGGCTGCAGCAGAGACGCGGCCCTGTACAGCGGAGCGATGTGCGGCGCAATGTTTGTTTCTGATTGGGTAATGGGGCAGCTAAAAGGTCAGAGCTGTACCAGACTCAGAGTTTAAGTGCTTTCATTAAAGCTGCAGTGCATCATGAAGCAGGAGAGCTGCTCCAACATCACTGCTACTACTGTAGCCCCCCCCCCCCCCCCCCCCCCCCCCACTGCTACTACTGTAGCCCCCCCCCCCCCCCAGCAGTGTCACTTCAGGCTTTTTATGTATGTATGTATGTATGTATTTATCTATCTATTCTTTCATTTATTCATTTAGTTATATATTTATCATTCAGCTATTTATTTATTTATTCATGTATTTATCTATCTATCTATCATTTATCTGTTTATTTATCCATCTATTTATTCATGTGTTTATTCATTCATTGTTTTCTTTTCTTTTTTTAAATGTGTCTATTTATTTATTCATTAATTTATTTACCTGCATATTACATGTCATTAACTGGGATTTTTGGATGAGAATAAGTGGGGAGGCAATGAAGGGCTGATGAATGAAAACCAACACACTGATCTATCTAAAACAATAGTTATTCTGTCTCATCTAAAATGAAATAAAAAATCTATAATTAAATAGATATTGGGTCAATTTTTTAGTATAAGATCATCTCAGAGGAAATTTAGTTGTTTATCATTAATATACAAATGAAAACCTTGGGTGGGAATCAAACCCCCGACACCTCTGGTTGGAGAGCAGCTCCTCTAACCCAGTGTGTGATATTGCTGCCATTTTTTTCACCCCTAGAAATTTTACAAAACAATTACATACAAACATTTTCATGACTTTATTATTATCTCAATGTTTTATTTTCCCCCCTTGCCCTTAAATGAGCCCTTAATTGTATATTTCTATGAGGAGCGGGTCCGCTCTACAGGGCCCGCCATGTTTTTACAGTCGTGTAAGTGGATGTACTAAACATCTTTTGAGTTGTTATGACAACTGAAGTTGACCACAGGTTCTCCTGCATGCTGGGAATTGTGAGGGTGAAGTGATGAATGATCACTTCATTCATCATGATCACTCAAGCCACGGATGATCTGGCGATGGGTCCTGAACCTGCGAGCGAGCTGTGACGAACCCGGAGATTGAACAATTGCTACTGAACACTCTACGTAACATCTATTATAGATGTCTGTCCGTCCTGGGAGTGGATCCCTCACTTGTGACTCTCCCTAAGGTTTCTACCTTTTCTTTTTTCCCTGTTAAAAGGGTTTTTTCCCCTGGTAGTTTTTCCTTACTCTTGTTGAGGGTCTAAGGACAGAAGATGTTACTCACCCTGTGAGACAAACTGTGATTTGTAAATGCGGGCTATATAAATAAACTTTGATTGATTGACTGATTGATTGATGAATACAACGCGCAACTTCACCTCTGGAGGTCACCAAATCGTACACACTGCACCTTTAAGGACATGAAATAATTTGGTCAATCTGCGTTCAACATGAATGAAACTCTCAGCCACCGATCAACAGAACGGACCAAAATCCAAAGATGACCGGAGCTCATTCATCAAGAGTGTGTGAGGAAGAGAAGAAAGCAGCAGCAGTAGCAGCAGCAGCAGCAGCAGCAGCAGCAGCAGCAACAGCAGCAGCAGGCAGAGGAGGAGGAGGAGGAGGAGGAGGAGGAGGAGGAGGAAAGCAGGAGGTCAGAGTATCGTCTGGTTTGAACTCAGATCTGATAACGGCCTCTCGTCTCACTCCCATGACGAAGCTTCCTGTGGCGTCCTGTCTGCGGCCACTCGCTCTGATTACAGCCCTCAGCTCTCCTCTGGTCACTCTGTGTCCCTCTGATGGTTGTCTGACACACTGCTTCCTCCATTCATACCAACTGTGTGTGTGTGTGTGTGTACATGCATTTATGTAAACCATGCGAGCAGCTTTTCCGGGGGCTGTACTGTGAGGAAAGGTTATCAAAACACAACAGTGCAGTGGGAAGTGTAAACATGCTGGTGCAGGGGCTGAGGGTCGTTTCCCTTTGACTATTCACTCCAGTCTCCTCAATGTGTGTGTGTGTGTGTGTGTGTGTGTGTGTGTGTGTGTGTGTGTGTGTGTGTGTGTGTGTGTGTGTGTGTGTGACCAGTCACTGTCTCATTGCTTTGCAGTGCCACAGGACGTCCTGGTCAGGTCTCTGTTCACTTGAGTGTCCACCAACACTATTGTTGTTGTTGCAGAGTTGATTATCTATTTCTAAATTTAAATGTGAATGATGAATTAAATAAATTATTATTATTATTATTTTTAAATGATCCATTATTTCCTGGATTCAATTGTGATTCTTTCATACTTACCGTGTCTTATTGTTAGTCACATACTATTATACGCAATATAATACATTTTCTCATGTTATAAACTTTGTTTATGTATTCAATTCAATATTAATAGTTTACAATGAGTGTAGTCTCAGTGTCAGATGATCATTTATGATCATCACCTGATTTAGTGATTTCAAACACTAAACCAGGTCAGTGGACGAGGTCAGAGCAGTGACCTGTCACTCAGGCTGCGGTCTGACAGATGTTAGAGGGTGCAGTCGTCTCTTCACTGCACAAACATATTCTACATAAACAGTCAATGTAATTCACCTATCAAAGAAAACGTGGCCCCTCCATGTTTTGCTTATTTTCTTTTATTGCACTTTAACCATGATGCAAAGAAATTAACGAGAGAATCCACTGAACCAATGAGTCTGATTTTAATCAAAAGGAAGTAAAGCCTTTCCACTTCAAGAACAGAAGATCTGTTCACACACACACTCACACACACACACACACACACACACACACACACACACACAGAAACTCAGACTGTCGAAGAAAACATGGAAACAGGAAATCGTGGAATCAGCACACACACATACGCGGACGCGCACGCACACACAGACACACACACTCACACACACACACACACACACACGTAGACCTCTGTGTCCTATCTTGTACCTGGGAGAAGCCCAAATGTTTCCACCTATGAAACCAGACATTCAAGTATCTCTATCATTGCACAGGCACTAGATTTGTCCTACTGTTATATATTAAAGTTTCAGCCGGCGACTGAAGGGTCCGACCGTCCGCTGTTGGCGATGAATGAAATTTACATCATGAAAAATAATAATCTCTCCACAACAGCAACATTTGGACATCAAATATATTACAAAGAAAAACAATCATAGAAAACCTATAGTGTCACATTTGGCTCGTGGTGCCTTAAACCTCATGTCGTCTGCACACAGAGAAACCAAATGGAGAAGAACAGTAGTAAGATGAAATATTGTAAACAGAGGCACACGCCTGCTCATCTGTATCTTCATCACCGTGACGACAAATTCAAATCAGATTTTTGGAGATAAGACATGGAGAGGACTTGGTTTTACTGGGAGGCTTTTGCTTTTGCACAAGCTCAGTTTGCCCTCTGGTGGACGAATGAGGAAGTACACCTCACTGATGTCACTTCAACAGCTGTTACTAAACAGAAAACCTCGGTTTTCATCTCAGACAATAAATAGGAATTTTAATAAATAGTCTTTCGATGACATTTATGGGCAGAATTAATCAAATCCAGGAGTAAACCTGCACTCCAATCAAATATCTCACTCTCCAGTACCTGTGGCAGGATCGGCTGAATCAGCTCAGAAGAAATAAAATATATCTGAAAAAAAAAATCAAGATTAAAAAGACATTAGGCCATAAAACATTCTGCAGCGAAACTGAAAACGACATTTTGATAATTAAGACAAGAGGAAATCCCCCCTCCTATATTTCTTCCTCCTCTTCCTCGATACCAACGATACGTAGAAACTGATGAGTCGGCGTGTTGGGGGGGGGGGGGGTAGAGGGGAGAGGAGGGAGGGTGAGGAGGCTCTTTCACACGGCCCTCAGAATTCACTGAATTCAAAAAAACAAGGGTCCCCGCACAGGATAGAGAAAACAAGGCGTCTCTGTGGGCCTGGTTTGGTGATGCTGTGAGTGGGTGAGTGGGTGAGTGGGTGCAGGGGTCGGCTGTGCCCTGGCGGTGGCGTCCTACACTACAGTCTGAGCTGGATGCTTTAAGGAGTCTGGGTGAAGTGGGGTGGTTCAGGTCTGTGCTGCCCCCTGGAGTCCATCACCGTGCTCCTCACCTGCAGTCTCGGGCGGCGTCAAGGTCCAGCCACGTCCAGCAGGTGGCGACGTCCACGCGGCGTCCGTCCGTCCGTCTCCGGCAGGCGGGTTTTTCGTCTGTCAGTTCAGCACAGGCTCGAGCCCTCGCAGGAGTCCAGCACAGACGCCGCTCCCGTGGAGACCAGTTTATTTGAAAACAAAGACCAGACCTGCTCCGCCCAGTCTCATCGGTCCCCTCCCCCCCTCAGGCAGCTACCTCCGGCGCGGGGCCGTGTGAGCGCCGTCCGTCGCCCGCGCCCCCTGGAGGTCGTCCTCCACCACGTAGCTGTGGCCCTCCTTCTCGATGCACTCGGACAGCACATTCAGCACCTGGCGAAGAGCGGTTTTTAATGTCACTTTGTCCCCGTGTGAGGTACAAACGGGGCGGAGCCACTTAACGGCCTCTTAAAAACAAGAGCCAGTGCGCGCCCGAGTCAATGAGACGATTTACAGCGCGCACAGTAAGCAGCCGTTAAGTCTAGTGCGGAGAGAGGAAACAGCGAGTTCAGCTCCGCAAACAACAGCCACACAGCTGCACCTTTAACGCTTCTTCGTGAAAAGGTTATTTCATGTTAGTCTGGTTTGATGTAAAAATATCAGCGTGGTGTTTGTGGCAGGATGAAGGTTTGCTGTGTTTCCTGTTTTTATGCTGACATGAGTAAAAAAGGTTTATGCGATGGAATTTCCATTGGTTGTGCGTATAATCTACTGCATGTATATATTTCATCTATTATAGCCACATCAGGGGAAAGGCCTCTCTCTGGTGGCTGCCATGTTTTTACAGTAGCCCAGAATGGACAAACTAAATATAACATAAGAGGATTTTTTTGGTGTCCACATATTTATTTCTAGTTATTTTTAACTAGGATTTTTCACTGTACAATTACAAGGGTATAAAATCATAAAACCTTTCATATTGTATGTATATTTAAAGTATAAGAGTAATAAGTAAATGACTGAATAATTGTTCAGCAAATGAATAAAAACAAAATAATAACAATTAAAAAATAGAAAAATATAAAGAAAATTTCAACAAAAAAAATGAAATTTTATAGTTTATATTATAGCTGGATTTAAGATTTTTCAAAAGTGGGAACCCCGAACATATAATTTTTCCATCAACAAGAATTCTTGGTATTTCTGTGGTCCTATTATCTATTGAACTACTTTTGTGATTGACGTGGCATTAGACAGCCAGTCACAGTGGAGAACGCGTGCGAACCACTGACCTGGCGGAGTCGTCGGTCCATGGCCTCCAGGTGCGGCTGGATGAGGATGGGACTGAGCCGGTCCCTCACCAGGGACTCTGCCATCAGCGTGGACAGCTTGTACTCTTCCTTAGCCAGCAGCTGCAGACGAGAGTGGGTCGACTTCCTGACCCTGTGGGGGGAGAGAGCGGCCACCGGGGGGCACCAGAGTCAGAGCTGCCTCCTGCACTCGGCTTTATGCTCTGTGATCACACGGCACATCACACGCAGCTCTTACCTGCAGCACTGGGTCAGCGGCACCAGAATGGACATCTCATCATGGGAGTGTTTCCCAAAGCTACAGAGAAACACACAGGCAGAGATTTGACTCAACGTGATCAATCAATGCAAATGTTGAATTTTGCTTTTGCTTTGTTGACAAGAAACCATTTCTGCCCCTTCATTTGAATATATGTAGTATTTATAAATGCATTAACTTATGTAAAGCATCGATATATATATATATATATATATATATATATTGTTCTTGCACAACATTTGCAATTTAATGACAAATGCATTTTTCAACATGTTTCTCTCTATGTTAATATATACTGGAACCTCCACGTACTTAATATTTATACTTAATACTCACTGAAGTACTGCGCATATATAGACAATATATTGGCATCTACAGATCATGGGTTAGAAGTTTCATTCATTTCAAGTTTTGCTTCAGAACCGACACATTCGGGTTCATGTATATTAATCTTGTTCTTCAAAGCTTCAAATGACAAACGCGGTCGGTGAACACAGACATCACGTGCTTCACATTACACCCAACCGCAGCTCTCTTCTTTATACTTATTCATACAAATGTCAGCATAAGACTAATAACGCGAAAGGTCAAATGAGTTTTACCCTCGGCCGTTGTCCAGGTGGATGATGAAGGTCTCATTTCCAAACTTTTCAAACGTCTCATAGTGATGACGATCCATGTTTCCTGCGTTGGAATAAATGCAGCGTTCATTGACTGTTATTCGTTTATCAGCTCTCGAGGAAATTCTCTGCATCTGTATTCAAACAGTGTGAAATGCGCTGACTCACCCATCAGGAAGTCGAAGATGGTCATGTCCATGATGTCCAGAAGTCTCGTCCCACTGTCGTATGGTGGCGTCTGTTTGACCTCCTCACAGTAATCTGGGTCCACCTCCCACCTGAGGAGTTGGCATGGAAACACAGCCTGAATTCACAACAACACATTCATTCTCCCGAAGTGATAAATGAAGTGAATCATTTTCAAGATCACAACAATACTGTTAATGAGAGTCTTTTACATCAGGCCACAGTTGCAAAAATGAGTATTAATAACAACAAGAATAAATCAAATGAATGAGTCATTTAAATGAATGGATTCATAAATAGATAGTTTTGTATTTCCACATTTTATTTTCATATTTCTTGATTAATTATACATCCTAAATCTATTATCTAACTACATATTCTTGTTTATCCATATTTTATGATTATGTATTTGATTAACACATCTAATTATTTGTTTATAGCTAATGTTGCATCCTATCAAACACAGCTGTTCAGCCCCCAGGACTCCGAGCTGCCGATGATCCACACGGTGTGAAACAAACACGCAGGACTCGTCTCTTACTCTGCCTTCTTGCGCTTGTGGTAGGAGCGTCTCCACGGGTTCCTCCAGGTCTTGCGCTTGGCGAGGGCCAGGTCCGGGAGGAAGGCGGCCAGGGATCCCTCGATCTGGTCCGGCTTCCCGCACAGGGCGTGTTCGGTGGAGCAGTAGTACGAGCACTCGCCGTAGAAACACACGTTGTTGGCTGAGGGACCGGAGCAGAACGCACACGGTTTGATGCCGCTTTGTTGAATCGGGACAGGGTGGAAGGAAAGACCATAACACCCCCCCCGCCCCCCACCCCCCACCCCATAACAACCCTGAAACTCGAACCCTGAACACTTCCCTCTGCGTACCGGGTGAGATGAAGAAGGTTCTCCACAGCTTCTTGTCTCGTGTCACATCTCTGATCTCCTTGGTCATGTTGACCAGTCTGCCGGCCACGGGGGGCACGCGGCGGAAGTCCAGGATCCTGGTAGGGGGGGTAGGGGGGGCGGGGGGTAAAGGAGCAGTTCGATCTTATTAAGGTTTGCTGACAAGCACAACTCAGTATCTTTTAGCAGCAGTTTGACAGACACACAGCTCTTAGGGGGAATAAAGCTAAGCAGACCATTCACTGCATCAACATCTAATACAGCAAATAAGAAAGTAGAAGCAATGACAATGAAGATATTCTGGGATTGAATGTGTATTTCATTTTCAGAAGTGATCATTATCTTTTTTTTTTTTTACTACAAATAATTATCAGATGAGACAGCTGGAGCAAACCTCACTGTTTTTACAAGTAGCTGGAGGAGATAACCCATGTTAGCATTCATTTTATATCAAAGCTCAAAAGGTGTTTAGTTTGGCCATTCTGGGCTACTGTATAAACAAGGTGGAGCAACATGGCGGCTGCTGTAGCGAGGACTTAATATGAAGGGCTCGTTCAAGGGCGATGGCAAC
>JAFBJT010110238.1:51635-69645 GCA_016785325.1 Chascanopsetta lugubris | reverse complement strand
AGAGAGAGAGAGAGAGAGAGAGAGAGAGGAGGAGAGAGAGAGAGAGAGAGAGAGACGCACGACTACGAAGGAGGAAAGTATGTTGATGCACGGAGGAGGATTGGATGTGCACACACACACACACACACACACACACACACACACCAGTGTTACCATACTGGTGGGAACACGTATCATAAAGCTGAAGTGTGAAACACAGGTCGGCGCCTCAGGGCCCTGCGGCTCTGGCTCTGCTCTCCAGAGGTGCGTGTGCCTCCTGGGAGGTTAATGAGCTGACACACCAAGAGGCAAATTAGCAATCAGAGAGGAAGGGAGAGCCGCAGGGCACTGGCCCTCCACCACAGAGAGCAAGAATTGTTTTGGTTATTTCATTAAACGGAATGATTCAATTTATTCAACCTTCATCCTTTCACCTTCTTTAAAGGTGCAGGGTGTAAGATTTGGTGACCTCTGGAGGTGAAGTTGCATGTGGTAGTCATCACCTCACCCTCACCCTTCTGAGCATGCAGGAGAAGCTATGGTCGACTTCAGTGGTCCACTCTGGGATACTGTGGCGGCCCCCGTAGAAAGGACCCCCCCCCCTCATGTAAATATACATTAATGGGCTTATTTTTGGGTAATGGGGGGAAAAAAATCGAATGTTCAGATGCTTATAAAGTCATGAAAATGTCAGTATGTAATTGTTTTGTAATATTTTTAAAGGTGACAAAAAATGACCAAAATATCACACACTGCACCTTTAAACATACAATACACACACAGGCATGTTGACACCTACTTGTCCAGATGGAAGGCAGCTATCTCGGCGTTGTGTCTCTCAAAATCGGAGAAGTAGAAGAAGTCTGGCGGCGTCTCCTGCTCCCGTGTTTGTCTGCGTGAGAGAGAAGAAGAAAAGAAGCTGCTCAGAGATTTGACCTGACGACTGCAGCCACACTGACGTTCTCCTGACCGTCGATAACATGCTACGGGCAGAGTGAGAACCCCACTCTGACACAACCATCCGGCTTCAGAGCATCAGACAAGAGCAGGATCGTTGGAAAAGATGACGAACAGTCAAAGGAAACGAAATATATTCTGTTTTCTCGAACAAAATTCATTAGCAAATAGGAAAAATGCATGAAATTGCAGTGAGGAGGCGAGATAGTGCTACATTTTTGCTCAATAAATGATGAATAATCAATCGTGGAATCATTTTCCTGAAATAAACGATTGACCGACTCATCACAACTCTTTCTCTAGCCATATTGGTGCCTGAGGCCAGATTGTGGATTGATTGCCCTCCCCCCCCTACCCCACCCCATCCAAACACCACCCCAAACATTAATGGACAAGAACTGTAAGACTTTTTAAGAGTCCTTTTATTTTGAAGGCTTGCACCCTGGGCCACACTTTCCATATGGCTCTGGCTTCAAGCTACATAGTCCATGGTAAAAGAGCTGACTCAGCACCTTGGCCATGGAGGTTTCTGAGTTCGTTTACATGAAAACAACAATGTGAGATTCCCATGAAACTGGATGGAACATTATGGTATGTGCCAAAGATGAGCTGATCAGGTTTTGATTGGGTTAGGATTGGAATACGATTGGAATGAATCAATGACACTGTGAGGTTTTTATTTAACATTATTCATCATTTCCCCGGCAACAGTTTGATGATAATTAAAGAATCACGATGAGAGAAATCTGAAAGTGACAGTGTGGGAAACCTTGTGCAGCATGAAACAGCTTCACGTTTGCTGTGTGACTCAAACATCAGCATCGCTTTTACACCTGAGCGCCTCGAACCCAAGGCACCATGAAGTGAAGTGTCCTCACCTCCGCGGAATAAAGGGACACACATGGCCAAAGACTTTGTCCTCCTGCAGTGTCCACTCCTGTTCTGGATCAGTACCTATTTCTGTCTCTGATCCTCTGCCCCCCCCTGCCCCCCCCACCAAAAAAATGCTTTTCACACACATTCTGCCTTAAAGCTCTTACTGGAGGGAAAAGAGGCTCTTAAAGGCTTAAATTCCAGAGCTGATGGAACACGGGCCAGGACGGAGCAGCGCAGACAGGGCGGGGGGGTTAAAAGAAAAATGAAAGGGAGGGATGGGGGGGGCAGGTTGAGGTCAAAAGTAGTGGAGGTGAAACGTCGGCCTGTGAAGGTGCGGGGTATTTATAATATGTAAATGCCTTTGAAGAGCGAGGCAGGGGCCGTCATCAGCTTACCATCTTTCCACAGAGCGGCTGCATATTCTTAGTTCTTCCTCCTTTTATGCACCACGCTGGCGTCTTTCCTTTTTTTTTTTTTATTGACAACAGTAAATACTTTCCAGGAAGGCAGTGTGTAATGATTTGGACCGCAGCCTCTGCCGTTTCTGTTGCAGCGAGCCGAGGGAGGATGAGAAGAATGGAAACTATCTTGGCAACTTCTCCGTCTCTCCTTCTCCCTGGATTCCCCTCGGATGCCTCTCGCTGTTTACTTCACTCACAGTCCTCCATCTCACCTCCTCTGCTTCTCACACACACACACACAACACTGCCTTTCTTCTGTGCATCCACAGCTTAATACTTTATATCTGTCGGCCTCACTCCTCTTCTCTCTCTCTCTCTCTCTCTCTCTCTCTATTCCTCAGCTGGCTGATTGCTGCTGCACAGCTGTGTGGCTGACATTTGCACCAGTCATTAACGAACCCAACACAGAGCCCAGAGTCATGCTCATCCACTAAAAGCTCCTCATTTCCTCCTCTCCCTATCACTGGCGTTGTGCGTCTCTCTCTGTGGGTTTGGAACACACGGGCGCTTCCTGTGCAAATGGGCGGCGACTTTCGACCAAAGTAAGAGGAGACGTGCGTTGAGGGTTGAAATAGTTTTCGAAGGTTGTTCTAAGCAGGACGGGATCCAAGGGCGGGGTCGGGGAGCACGAGCCTCGGCTGATGTACTACCCTTATATCTAGAAACGTCTGAAATGCAGAGCTCGTCAGAACGGTTCTGAGCTCATGTCTTCTCTGCCATGACAGGACTCAAGCTTTGAGGAGTTGTTTACAGTGACACCTGTGGCCATGAAGTGAGGTCATGGGGTCAAGTCTGATGCGCGAGCATCTATCGAGAGCAAGAAAACAATAACAACTATGAATCTATAAATCTGCAGCTGTCGGTCCTCGCTCGGCATATGGAAGTGGAAAAACGTGCAGTTCACGGGGTGGCCACTTGGGGCTGGCTCCAAGAGCGAGTCAATCTCCATAGACTCCCATGTTAAAATAGTCAACTTCAGAGGTGAAGTGAGCATGTTTAGAACCTGGTACAAACTCTAGAATAGAATAGAATAGAATAGAATAGAATAGAATGCCTTCATTGTCATTATACACAATGTACAACGAGATTGAAGGACAACTCTGGTGGTGCAAAGGGGGAAACAACAGGGGTACCCGCAATATAAAAGTCTATAAAAAATGAAATTAAAAATAATAAAAATAAAATAGGATCTGTAGATACATCTAACATATTTACAGCGGGAGCATGTGGTACAGTGTACATACAATACAATACACACTGTACACAGTGCAGCAGAGTGGCTCTAGAATAATATGAATATATTGTACGGGTGTGGCTGGACACACAGCTACTGTGTGTTCAGCACTCTTAGTGCACTCGGAATAGTTTTCGTCTCAATCAGTCACATAGTTTTAACGTGACAGCTGTACGGGGGTGAATGTTTTTTAAATTGTGCATAATGAAGGCAGTGGACAGCAGTGTCTATTTACACCTGTGCAATGACAGAACGATATCAATGAGTGTTTTACTCTTTTGTTTAAATGTTTTTTTGATGTATGAGGACATTCGTGCAAAGACGGAGCCAGAATTCATTTCCTGTTTCCAGTTGAGAGTGAGGGGGGAAGATTGGATGTGAAATACACATTTTGTAAAGGTATACTACGCAGGTTTCAGGATCTAGCATGAGAACATGTCCCAATGCAGACTGGAGGAGCTGGGAATCGAACCACCAACCTCCTGGTTAGCAGATGACACTCTTTATCACCAGGGGCGGGTTGACAGACAAGCATCGGAGATTCCAGGAAGTCATGTGAGTGATTGTATCTTTAGCAAACACATGTAAGAGCCATGCTAACACTTCCCCTCTGTCCCCAGTTTTTATGCTGAGCTAAGCAAAATGTCCTCTGGCTGCTTCTGCATGTTTAAGGTGGCATCCGTTTTCTAATGTTCTGAAATCATCTTTAGAATCAAAACACTGGACTACGATTATGATCAAACCTGCAGGATCAAACAGACACTTACGTTCTGATTTGAAATAAAGAGCATGATTCCCGTGAGAGCCTCCTGCTTGAGATTTAAAGCACTTCACAATCTTTAACGTTAAAATAAAGACAATGTGATAAAGTTCTCAAGAGGTAGAGAACGACTGAACGGACAAAAAAAAGTCTTCTGGCGGCGTTTCATGACCGCACTGACCGCACACGAGCGTCGCCATGGAGATTTCTTGAAGGATCAGTACGAGCAAACACTCTGGTGCAACCATTCACGCTCATTCCGCCTTAAAGGAGAATACTTGACACAGTCCTGCCACATTCATGCAGTCTCCATGTGGGGAGAACAGCACAATCAGCTGCTTTGTCCAGGTCTCTGTTCTGAGGCACCAGCACGGAGACGTGTTCCTGTTGTGCGTCGGCGAGCAGCGCTACGAGCGTCCAGAGGTCTTCGTGTCCGCGGAGGCGTCTCCGCGTCCGCGGAGGCGTCTCCAGACGCGGCCGCGATCGACGTTCTCCTCTGGGTTGAATGCCAGCCAGGAAGCAGGAAGCAGGGATAATTACCGTGATCCACAACCAATTGAAATGTCAATAGCGTTATTTAGAGCATGTCACGATGCCGCCGCCGCCGCCGCCCGCCCCCTCGCCGCTGCCCCCCCCCCCCGACTGAGACTGGAACAAGTGAAAGGAGGGAGATCAATGTGAGAGAGGTGCTGCCGTTAAACAGGGAGAAGAAGCAGGGGACAAACGAGGGTCAGTGAACTAACACGCAGGCACCTAGCCCTCTAGAGGTCACCAAATCTCACACACTGCACCTTTAAAAGGTGCACTGTTACCGAGGGGGAACAGCCATAAATGCACAGCCACACTGTCTATAAATGTTTGGATGGACCGAGCTCTGAGGAAACAGAGGGGAGGGCAGGGACCTCGCTCGCGTAACATTTTAAATATTTACAAATCCACGGCGGAGCCGCGGCGAATGATAAGCACAGATTGTGCGGCGTTGCTCCCCCTCGCCAACCGTGGAACTGACAAACACTGTTCAGGCGAGTATACAGAGGGAAACTCTATGTTTCTAAGGAGCTTCAGCGGCGCCACAGTGGGCGTCCGTCTGCGCCCACATCAGATCCTTTATCGCGGGCCGCAGGTGAGATGTGCCGGGGCCAACCGTGACCCCGGGGCCCCCGGCTGTAAACAGATAGTTTACACCGGGTGGCCGGACACTTTCTTGGCTCGGCTCCCTGTTCCGGAGGGGTCCCTCCCTCCCCCCCCCCCGGCGGCCGGTGGGGCAAACACGAGGCGGTGCGAGAGTTACCTGCGCGCGCACGCGGCGCACAGCTGACCTCTGCACCCGCAGCAGGAAGGAAAAGAACACAAGAGGCATTTCCTTCTGCCGCTGGAATCGGCATCAAGCCGTCGCCTCGAGCTGTAAAAATAAAACAAGCGAGAAGCAAGACTCCGGTCACTCTCCCGCGTTCAGCTGAGAGTGAGACTCCGCCTACGCGGCAACAAGAGTTCAGCGCAGCTAAGAACCGAGCAGCGTTACATCTGCGCTCCCTGTGGCAAGAAACAATCACCCACGGAGCGAGCAGGACAGGAAAACATGGACACGTCTGCAGCGCGCACACTACACGGGAATTCTGGGTAAATTCAGACATGGCGCGGTGAAGGGCGAGCTGCTCCGCCACACAGATGGGAGACTCGCTGGGGTGAGAGATTTCAAAAGAGCGCGGTGAATTAAAGCTGCAGAGGCCAAGATATTATGAGTTTGAGTTACTTTCAAAGCTCAGCCTTTAAACATGCAGGAGCCTACATTTCCCATAATGCACTCTAATATCACATCAGGACTCCCTGCAAACGCTGTGGCCCAGTTTTGTGAGGACGACTATTTTCATAGTCATAATTTAGTTTTTTTTCCCCGCTACAGATTTTCAATCATTTCTTTTCCAAGTCAGGATAAATGATTCCGCGGCACTTCTATTAAAGGTGCAGTGTGTAAGATTTAAGTTGATAACTTCCATTTCTATTGGCAGGCGTGACGTATGAAATCAAAATACTTGATTTAAGGATTTATCGTACAGTAAAGATACGTTTCCTTGTACAATAAGATTTGTACTTTGCTGTCCACAGTGAATGCCACACAATAAGAAGTCTAATGTCAAAATAGATATAATAAAAAATAAAGGCAGATATAAAGAGCAGCATGTAAAAAAAAAACAGAAATATAAAATATGCAAATAATACGACAAAAAATAAAACTGTGCTGATAAAACTTTGTCAGTCAAAACTATGCTTGACACAGATTCATATTCAGCACTTCCGTGAACTCACCACACACACATCCTTGTTGTGCCATTGCCAGACAGCAGTGTTACATGTCAGTGGCTGCAAGTCAGTCATTATGAAGAACCCAGCAACATTACAGACAAGAGCGTTTGACTGGTGAGTTCTTCACACACCAATGAACATAGTTTGTTCTTGCTCATGTTTTTCACAGTCCGACCTGCTTACGCCTGAACGACACTCGCTCCTGTGCTTTCTGTTGTATCTGAATTATGGAAACAAAACATTGTCGGCGTCTTTTGACTTTACAATGAGAGCAAATCTCTTCTCTGACGCCATGCTTAATAACCCGGGTGTTGCCGTGGCACGGTGCATCTGGGCGAAGCGAGGGGAGGATGTTTTATGTAGTTTCAAAGTCAAAGCGCCAATCGATCACTTGCGAGCCCGTAACGACGGTGGTGTAGGCTGTGGAGCGGAGGGGGTAAAAAAAAAAAGAAAAAAAATAGATATGCTGTAAAATATAAAAGGACAAGGGCATCTTCCAGCCCCGCCGGGTTCCCACCAAAGGGCTGACTCCACACACTTGTCACACATCATCTGTCAAAGCCATGGGCACGGCTACACGCGCGCACGCCCGCCCGCCCGCTCGCCCACGCACACACACACACACACACACACACACACACACACACACACACACACACACACCTCATATATACATAACCTGTCGTATCAAAGTGTACATGTGCACACACACCTACACACAAAACAGGTTGAAAGAGAATTGAAACCTCAAGAGGGGGGTGTTGAGCTGTGAGGAGCCAAGTGAGCTTTAAATGCATGAGTATGCGGAATAGTGAATCCCACCAATGGGTCAAATCCCACCAAAGGGTGAGAGAGAGAGAGAGAGAGAGAGAGAGAGAGAGAGAGAGAGAGAGAGAGAGAGAGAGAGAGCATCATCACCACCACAGGGAGAGTGGGGATGAGAGGAGGCAGTGCCTTGTTTTATCTGGTGTGTGAAGGCCGACCTTTGGAGCAATGACATTTGATAAATTGAAGGGAAAACAGGTTTTTGCGAGCACATGAGAGAGCGAGCGAGCGAGAGAGAGAGAGAGAGAGAGAGAGAGAGAGAGAGAGAGAGAGTACCTGTATGTAACAATGTGTTAGTGTTTAGCTGGTGGTTTCGGTGGTAACCTCCAGCTGTAATAAGTGTAATCTCATGGCTGTGATGAGGAGGTGGCACGCAAATGGCAGTGTGACAGGGTGTGTGTGTGTGTGTGTGTGTGTGTGTGTGTGTATGTGTGTATGTGTGTATGTGTGTGTGTGTGTGTGTGTGTGTGTGTGAAAGAATATTGTTGTGTTTCATTGACAAAACGTTTCCATATCGGCGGGTTCTCCCTGACCCCAAGCACATGAACAGACAATAATATCAAATAATGTGCTGTAAAAATAAAATGTTATATTTCACAATGATGATGGACAACATGTCTCCTCTCGTAACTCTCAGGTCAAGACGGCCATCTTACACATTTGGAGGCTACACAGTAGGGGTCAGTCATAATTGTTTAGCATTATCTCACATCCCATGATTCTAACATCAAATGACTAATACAGACCAACCATAGTGTAAAGATATCATCAGCATAGTTTCCTATGGAACTGAATGAATATTTAAAGGTGCAGTGTGTGAGATTTAGGACATTTTGTCACTTCTAAAAATGTTACAAAACATTGACATACTGACATTTTCATGAATTTATAATCACCTCAATGTTTTATTTTTTCCAGTAGCCCTATAATGAGCCCATTAATGTATATTTACATGAGGAGCGGGTCCTCTTAACGGGCGCCGCCATGTTTTTACAGTAGCCCAGAGTGGACATACTAAACATCTTTTGAGTTTTAATGACAACGTAAGTCTACCATAGGTTCTCCTGCATGTTCAGAAGGGAAGGGAGAAGTGATGGATACAACATGCAACTTCACCTGTAGATTTCACCAAATCGTACACACGGCACCTTTAAAGGTTACAAAGATACATGGGCATTGAGGTCTCATAAAGCAACACAGTCCAAGTGAGAAGCAGGAAGTGAGTGCACATACACACATGCAGTAGAAACTATGAGGTCTGACTGTATGATCTGTTTACACTTTATGGAAGTTGGTGAGAATTCTGTAAATAGCACCACTGATAAAAGCAGTACACTGTTACTGTACACACTGTAAAGGCAGCCATGAAGCAAAATGCCATAGAGCATTAAAGTGTAAAAATGCTACATTATGATCCCCACAGTCTCTATATGGAAAATACTATTGGTCTTCAGAGCAATCTAAAATGAAAGACACTACTTTAGAACGGAGAAGTTTATTTCAATATCCCATTGACTAATATGGAAGGGACAGGGCTCGTGAAATGCATTGCATTCAAACACTAGAGGGAAATGAAGCTGCTCAGGCTTCAGTTTTGGGTTAGAGGCATTCATGCAGTGGATCTTTAAATAAAATCTAGCGTAAGGGGTCAGGTGAACAAAGAGCCAATGATTAATCATTGTTTCAGAATGTTTTCCGCTCCGTCAAAACAAACAAATAAATAAAAAACACCAAACTGAAAACATTAGGATTCAAAAGCCCATCAGGTCAAACTCTGTGTGTGTGTGTGTGCGTGTGTGTGTGTGTGTGTGTGTGTGTGTGTGTGTGTGTGTGTGTGTGTGTGTGTAGGCATAATGAGTTAAATAGTAAAAGTTTCACTCAGGACTTTTTAACTAGCTCACTGCAGAAACACCCGAGGGCTGTCAAAGTAACCTTCACACTCCGATCCAGGTGTGTGTGTGTGTGTGTGTGTGTGTGTGTGTGTGTGTGTGTGTGTGTGTGTGTGTGTGTGGCTTGGTTTATGTGAGTTGCAGTTTGTGAGTGTGATGGCTGCCACAGCTCCCCAGGCACCGCAGTGCTCTTCCTCCTCTTTTTACTCCCTGCACCTCTTCAGATCCCATGCCTGACACACAGAGAGACAGCTGTTTCCTTCAAGCAAAGCTCCATCTCCCTCAGTCTCTCTGACACACACACACACACACACACACACACACACACACACACACACACACACACACACACACACACACACACACACACACATTTCGGGAGCGACAGATCATGATAAGCAGAAAGAGGGTAGAGGCACAGATCTGCAAACATAGGCGACACAAAGGAAGAGACACTAACGCATACTGGCACGTGATGAAAGTGGGGAGTTGAGAAGTCGAGCACCACACACACACACACACACACACACACACACACACACACACACACACACACACACACACACACACACACACACACATGCAGGCACACTCTACAAAACCCACAAAACAGCCTGACTCCAATCTACATGAAAAACAACTAAGCATTCATGTTAAACGCTGCCTCCCTCTGAGACCAATTCATAAACACAAGCATGATGCACATACATCACAAAGTGTATGAACAAGAAACTGTATCAATATGATGAATTATGCATCAGAGATGGGGTTTTTTTCCCCCCACTTTTTTATTTTTTCGAAATAGAAACTACGTTATGCTTTAACCGTTAAAGCATAACGTAGTTTCTATTTCGAAAATAGAAATAGAAACTACCTCGGGGCCAGCACAATGTAAAATGCAGCCGCCCTGAATAAATAGCCGCCGCTTGCAGAACACAACAGCCACTTCAAAGACGCCTGTGCTCCAGCAAAAGAGTCCTAAATGAAAATCACGCAGCAAAACACAGCTATTAGAGGGTTAGCATGTGGCAAGACATCACGAGGAGCTGTTAGAGCGGGGGGGGGGGGGGGGGGGGGGGGGGGGGGGGGGGGGGTGGGGGCGAGGGAGAGAGGGAGGGGCTGTTAGAGCGGGGGGGGGGGGGAGGGGGAGGAGGAGGAGGAGGAGGGATGCTGTGGATTATGACTGAGAGGCTTTTGACATGATGGCAAAGAGACAAGGCACAGGAAGGTGAAATGTGTGCACTGTTCGTTTCAATCTGCAGGGATTTGCATTGTCATTCTCTCTGCATTAATCCCACAGAGGCATGTACACACAGGGAGTCAGTGCAGCGGCTGCAATGCCGCTCCATCCCGCCTCCTCCCTTATCCTCTCCTCCTCTCCTCTCCTCTCTCCTTGTCTCCTCTCCTCACCTCTCCCCCTCTCCTCTCCTGTTGCCTGAGCCGCCCTCATGTCATCCTGTAAATATCCTGTGCAGATAAACAGGCCGTAAAGATGAAGCCGTCATCTCAACATAATCTGAGACAGATATACTGCTGCCCGTGACAGGGAAGTTCGATCCCCTTATCTGGGAACAGGACGCCTCCTGCTCCACGACACGACATGTGCTAGTACAGCAGCGCCTCTCGTGTCTGCACCTCCATCTCCCTCACCGTCTCTCTCTCTCTCTCTCTCTCTAATTCCAGTATGTGCCTCGGCCTCTTGTGATTCGATGTGAATGGACCTAAAACAAGCAGCAGTGACTCATGTCTTCAGAAATACGTCAAGGAAACATCCAATCATTTCTCAAGTAGTTCCAAAGGCATGAAAGCTGGCAAGAATTCAGTTGGTGCTCCCGGCTAATTAGATTCCCTCTGATTAAAAGCCGCGTTTGGGAATGCAATTAAGTAACTGCGAAAGGCCTAATGCCATTCCTTCCACCTTGAATGTGGAGTGGAAAGGACGGCCGGAGCGGGCGAGGACGGAAGGAGGCTTCGGTGCTGAGTGGGAGGAAAAGGAAGATGGATGAAAGAAATTGCCATTCATGCAAATAGATGGATTGATGAGAACGCCTCCGATTAGCAATTCAAATATTTACCCCTCGTTTTCCCCACGAAGAGTGGAAATTCAATTTGCACGCAGCAAAGTGAGGACTAAAACATGATAAAAACATGGGGAAGGTTTATTCTGAATCTCGCAGGCTCACAGAAGTGTAAACACGCATTGTTGAATTCCCACGTAAGAGGACGAGCAAACAGTTTCCTAATCTCCATTTCTAAAGAAGATGTGGATTACAAATGTGTGCGTCTCCCTGAGTGGGAAGGGGAGATGATGAATTTCACCATTCCACATAAAAGATGAATCTTAATCTGCCACGTTCATTCACTTTTCAAACGAGCCGCAGCAGAGAGGCAGCGCCACTGACGGGGGTTCTTTTAATTATAGCACACGGGGCCACATGCTGACCAAATAATCCCATTACATACGTATATATGCAGGACAAACATGGGTACCATGAATTTACAGAGATCAACTGTACAATTTCAAAGTGTGTTGCAATGAATGGTTAAACCATAAGATGCTTTTTGCGAGTTTAAAAAACTCTCACATTATTATATAAGAACTCGATGCACATTTTGATTCAGTAGACTTTAGACTAAGGCTGCACACAAAGATGGACGCTGGGACTACAAATTGTCCCACTATATGGACGCTTTGGTGACAAGATCCCAATGATACATGTAGTCGACCAATCAGGAGTCAGAGTCAGCTGTCAATTAGAATGTCTCAACTGCATTCTTACCTCATTAAAACAAATTGAATTATTGCTTTATTTGCAATTTAAAAGCAATAGCATAAAAACGTTGACATGCACTTTGATATTCTTAGTCCACTCCCCCATCTGCTAACATGGAGTAGAAAGTGTTCATTAGCTATTTTCATCATTTTTATTTTAATTCGTTTTATTATTTTTATTATGGTTATTATTTTTATGATTATCATCATCATCATTATTATTATTATTATCATCATCATCATCATCATCATCATCACCATCGTCATCGTTAATATTAATATTATTATTATTATGGATCAAACTAGACTAAACAAAGTTTAAAAATTTAAATTGCTGACACATAGTGACGCCACTTGCTAAAAATAACACAGTACTCTAATCAAACAAAGTTAACTTGATATGATGCATTGTTTCCTTTTTTCTTCCTTAATCACAGTCAAAACACCAGAGTCGTTGCTAAATGATACCATTCCAATTAAAGCTGCGAAGACAGCGATTGCAGATGCCTGATTTCCATACGTGGGCACTTGAAATGAAATGCAGCGTCTAATACTTTAGCCGTGGTCAAACCAGATTCTCCCTCAAACAGAGGGAAAGTCAGTACGACGGAGCTCCTCTTGCTCGATGACTGCGAGCCGTGTGTGATCAGGGTTATTTATTTGCCAGTCGACCTTGGCAGCCTGTAATCTGTGGTTTTGGCCTCTCGGCCTCTCGGGGGTTTAAGTCAAGCGCTGAGATGATATCTGCTGCTCTCTGTCACCGATAGCTGTTCGATGGACCGAGCCGCTCCGCACATGTCATGTTCTATATCAAACTATGACACACAATAAACAATCAGCGCGGAGCGACAGACAACCAAGTGCATCATCGCATTCAATTATCCATATCTGCGACTGCGGCATGTTTGACTTCATTGAGGACGCTTCAAGTGCCATTTAATAAAAATAGCCTCCATTGAGAATGAGAAGCTCCACAGAGTGATTAGGGGACAGGCTGGACTCAGACTGATTGCTGTGGCCTTTTCAGAGCTATTCTTGCTCTGCTGAGTGTGTGCCTTCCACTCAACATTGATCTATCGACCCACAGTCCAGTAAAACCTCGCTCAGACCAAAAGGTGAATCTCATTTCAAAACACACACACACACACACACACACACACACACACACACACACACACAACCCAACCACACACTTGGGGAGTCTACACACACATAAACACAGAGACACAGACTAACAGGCATGTTGATTTTTGATGACAAGATTGATGTAGCCTCTCTGAATTCTCAATGGCAAACCGCTCTCTCTCCCTCTCTCTCTCTCTCTCTCTCTCCCCAGTCTGTGTGTGTGTGTGTGTGTGTGTGTGTGCGTCTGTGGTTGTGCGCCACTGAGCAGCCTTTGTAGGCCTTTGTGACAGCATTGCAATCACAGCGGTATAATTGGAATTGAGCAGCTCATCCATGTAACAGCGGCTCTGCAGGTAGGGCTGGAGAAACGATTGCTATTGTTCCACATAATGAGATGCAGCTGGACGCCTCGGGGTTAAAGGTTAGTTACGCCAGGCGACAGGACATTCATCATAAAATGCTCGCACACCACAGTCAAGTCCAATCACTGAAAATATGCACAGTTATTACAGGTACAGTGTGAAGGATTTGGCGACAGCTTATGGTGAATTTTCATGTTGCAGCTGAATAACACTCGCCTCAACCTTTCTCGTCGAGCATGTAGGCAAAACTATGTTGGCCATCAGGTCTCAATACATATCGAAGGGTGTTTAGTTTGTCCATTCTATGCTAACCCTCTAAAGTCCGTATCATAATTTCACATTCTATTCATGCGAAAAGAGAGTTCATTTCTTGGTGGCAGATGTTTACAACAGTGATTCTCAGCCGGTGGGTCGTGACCCAAATTGGGTCAAACCCATTTTCTGTGGGCTGCGGGCCTTTGCTTGGAAAAACAAGTTCAGAAAAAAATGACTTTTTCATTGATTCACACTCACAGTCACTGGCAATGACACCCTGTGATGCTCATAAGGCACCCGCAATTTCACAGATAAAAGAAGTTTGTTTACAGTGAACCCTCGCTATAACGCGGTTCACCTTTCGCGGCTTCGCTGTTTCGCGGAGTATTTTTTTTTTTTTGTTTTTTTTACAGCGCATTGTGTTCTGAATCCTGATTGGCTAAGGGACTGTAGTCTAGAAGTGAAAAAAAAATTGACATTGGTCTTTCACTTAGACCAATGTCATCAATATCCGTGCCTCGTCTCTGTACAGCCTGCCAAATTAACGTTCGCAAATTTTCTCCTTGACAAAACCCACAATGTCGACGAAACGTTCTGCACCGACAAAGGCACGGACGCGCCCAAACAGCAGAGGAAAATGCTAACGATCGCAGAAAAAGTTAAACTTCTGGACATGCTGAAGGAAGGTAGAAGCTATGCGGCTGTCGGGCGCCATTACGGAATAAATGAATCTTCGGTTCGTTCCATAAAGAAGGAGGAAAATAACGTAAGGACGACAGCAGCAATACGTTTCAACAAGGATGCAAAAAGGGTTGTGACTGTCCGCAACAAGACCATCGTAAGGATGGAGTCTGCTTTAGCTTTGTGGATTAATGACTGCAGGAAAAAGAACATTACGCTGGATACCAACGTTATCCGCACAAAAGCTAAAAAAACTTTATGAAAACTTTGCTGACAGCGAAGACATTCGCGACAGCGAAGAGGAGGAGGATGCAGATCCCGGGCCATCACGCCCATTTACTGCCAGCAAGGGCTGGTTTGAGAAATTTCGTAAACGCTTTGGACTTGAAAATGTTTCTCTGCACGGAGAGGCCGCCTCTGCGAATACCGCTGGAGCAGAGGCGGTCAGAGGGACTGTGAAATACGCGTGAGTCACAATGTGTCCAACCTCGTATTCATTATTAAAATTATTATTTTACGGTATTTTCTAAAAACTATCATCGTTATTTGTAAGAAAACGTTTATATTTTTATTTCTTAAACAAATGCTTGGGCCTGAAAACAGGTTTTGATCTTTGGTTTCATTCTATAGTATAGTATTGAATTGTATAATAATTGTGAAAAATAAAGCTGACTACTTCACGGATTTGGCCTATCGCGGGTTCTTTTTGGAACGTAACCCCCGTGATAAACGAGGGTTCACTGTGCATATGATAATTGACCATGGCGAAATGCAAGTAAGACACTGACTACATGAAATGTTTTTTTTTTCAATACAGATGACAGAAGAGGGCCACACAAATTTCAGTGCCGCATCAAACTGCATCATCTTTTAATTAAATAGAAAAAGTCCCTCAATTTGGGTCGCGGCTCACCGCTAAAGGGTAACGGTGGGTCCCGAGAACTACTGGTTTTCCATACGTGATGTTTGATAGATTGGATCCAAATGTTTTTCGAAATGATTCCTGTCGAAAATATTTTTAATGACACGGCTGGGCGTTTTGGAAATGAATAATTAACGTTGGATTCCCACAGCTGTTAGAAGTGGGATCCTAAAAGGAGAAGACGCCGCCTCTGAAGTTTCCGAGCTTGTGTAATTGGCCTCTGCCGCTCCACACTCAAGCGCAATTTTCTCCGTCATCTGTGAGCTCATTCACCTGCTCTGAGCTTTCCCCTCCGCTGTACAGCAACAAAGGCTTACAGCCTCGGCCTCCATGTAACTACATCCAGGGCTGCACCTTTACAGCACTGCCACGGCCATCCTTTCTCTAGCTTTATGTCTGATTCACCCCCTCGTGGGCTTCCTCCCTCTCACTCTCTCCCTCTCTCTCTCTCTCTCTCTCTCTCTCTCTCACACACACATTCCCCCAGGCAGTCAAGTGTGCAGAGGGATGTGCTGCTTTCACAGCTCTGTATTTACAGTGCAGATGTGCCAGGTCCCCACTCGCGGGAGGGAACAGTTTGTAAGACAGGTATCAATGTGTCATGTCTCTGGCATGTTCTCTGAGGCTGCATGCAAATTCAAAATTACAACGCAAATTTTAATTTCATCATGATAACGATACTTCATTAGCTCATTACCGTCAAGGTTCAGTTTGGGATGTTTGGCCAACCAACTTCAAGTTGCATGATAACCCCTCTATTAATGACACACCTAAATATAGAGAGGCGGAATCTCTATTCATGTCTCCTTTGACCCTCATTCTCAGATCTGACAGAGTAATCAAAAGAAGGATGAGGTGAGGAGGGGACTTATCACAACTCTAAATTACAGTTGATTATAACTGCTCAGTAGAATGTTGGGTTTTTATGAGAAACACCCTCGTAATTATCAAACAATCCACTTAAGGTCGGGGAACCACAGACAATGCCTAATAACCACTAATAGAGGAACACGGCACCTGTGACCCATGTGACAATACCATGGTAGACACGCCTTGTTACATGATGTGCATCACAGTCTGTCCAGCTCTATAACAACCAACATCACCATTGACTACGCAAAGAGTCCAATTAAAATAATGTTTTGAATGTGCGCTGCATTTATAAGACGCATCATTCACACACTCGCATCAGTCACTATGGCAACAGTCAAAGCTTCAAAACATTTACATCAGTACCATTTACATAACTTTCCTGTTGTTACCATTAAAGCCACAGCTGGTATTTTCATATCTGCCATAGAGAGCCTGCATGTTTGTCAAATGAAATGCAAAATATATGAAAGGTGAAAATGAATCACTTTTGAAACTATGTGGAAATAATCCGGAGGGGTTTTGTGTTACATGTTGGGTTAGTGTAAAAACATGGCCACATCCATGCAGTGCACCTGCTCCTGATATATTATATCTTTATTTCATATCATAATTGACTTATTCTATTATGATTTCGGATCAAGGGGTGTCAAACCCATTTTAGTTCAGTTGTGCGAGTAGTAGTGAAAAAACATTGAAAATAACTTCAAACTGAATAAGATGAATGAGTGCAGTTTCAACAATATTACTTGTTTTTCATAATCATCATTCATATTTGCATGTGGGCCGTATGTTTGACACCCGTGTGCTGTAGCAATTTCGGGGGACTGCACTCTCATGATAATTATACGGATATATATATAATAAAAAAGGAAACAATTTCCCCCAAATCTTGCACACCACACCTTTAAATGTTGAAGTGCTGTAAAGCAGGTGAAACTCTACAGTGTAAATTCATGGGGACATAAGATCAGACTTGGGCTGAGTGGCCTTTCATGGGGAACGATAATTACTGCTAATTATCATCCACTCCTCGCTCATTCCGCCGCCGCCGCCGCCGCCGCCGCCCTCGGCTCACAAAGCACGTAGCGCGCATCCCTCCACCCATTCTTCTCCACCTCCATCTCCCGCGCCCTCAGCACTCGCCGCCTTTTGTCTTCCTGGAACCAAAAACAGCTCAGGAGGACGCCGGGGTGTTGCCGGGCCTGCTGGGGACGGCGTGGAGCTTCTTCTTCTTCTTTTTTTTTTTTTTACATTATTCATGCCCAGCCCTCCGCCTCGTCGCAGTTTGAATTCTTTCTCCCCTCAATCCCTCATCCGGCCTTTTGCTCTGGCGGCGTGCGGTGGATTTATTAGGAGGTATTACGGAGGAGGTCCACGCCTCCATCCTGATGGACGCGGCGCAGGGGGGAGAGGGGACGGGGGTGAAATGAGGAGATGAATGCACGGGGAGAGGGAGCAGACGGAGGAGTAAACACACGCAGGACTCCGGAGATGACAGAGTTCTTAAAATACACTTCCTCCGGTCTCTGCAACAAGACGTGCAATTATGCCGTGATGATGCTGTTTGTTTTGCACCGGCTTGAGTACGACTCAGCATTCTTCGCTGTCAACACTCGATTCATCATTCGAACCGTGGCCGCGTCTTTGTTTTGCTCGTTTACCTCCGAGAATACAATGACCGCGCCGGCTTCGCTCGCTCGGAGAGGCCCCCCCCCCCCCGGGGGGGGCGGCCGC
>JAFBJT010110238.1:40282-51395 GCA_016785325.1 Chascanopsetta lugubris | reverse complement strand
GGGGGGCCCCCCCCCCCCCCCCCCCCGGGGGGGGGCGGCGGCGGACGCCTCATCGCACCGACTCGCAGGAATAAGGGTCGCGCATTAATGGTGACCAAGAAAATCTTGATGCCCGCTACGGTTCAGTCCAGATTATCGCTCTGTGTTAGACACAGCGTAATGCTGCAAACACACAACGCAGACAGACATGGGCCATATTAATCTTCCTTTGAGGGAATGGCCCAGGCTCTCTCTCTCTCTCTCTCTCTCTCACACACACACATACACACACATACACAAACACACACACAAATGCAGAAAACACACACAAAACACAAATTTCCTGAGGCTGCAGAGATGAGTCAGTGTGATTAAGTGTGTCAGCGAGAGTACATGTGCGCAAATGTGTGAATGTGCTGTTGCATTTGCATATGTGTCACTACGTTTATGTGTCTGCAAGTGCATTTGTGTGACAAACACACACACACACACACACACAAGGGCACGCACGCGATGCACTATCGTGCCTTTCACCGCATCAAACACGGACCATGAAAAGACACAAGCCTTGTCCTAAGCTCATCAAGCTGCTCTCGGAGCTGATAGGCGGCGGTTTAGTCCACCAGCAGCCGCCGCTGCCTCTACAAGCAGCACGGGGCGAGAACAAAGAGCCGGCCCCGTGGAGCACCACGCAGGCCAAGCGCCATCCAAACCCCACAAGAACCTCTCCATCGCGCCGCTCATTGTGCCGCCGACTTATCAGGCCGCTCCTGAATAGGAGGCGCTAATAGAATTATGAGGGGCGAATGAAAGGAGCGCAGAATGGCAGCAATGTTTCTGTGGAGAGCCGATTCATTTCCAGAGGAGGCGACGGTCCCGCGGACATATGTTGTGGCCATTGTGCAGCCTTCCACTCGACTGAGCCGTGGCTGACACTAAATGAACTCCCAGGCACAGAGTAAGAGCAAGCGAGGGAGTCACATCCACCACATCTGTGACTGGGGAGCGAGTGAGGGAAGAGAGAGTGAGAGAGAGAGAGAGAGAGACAGAGAGAGAGAGAGAGAGAGATGAGAACAGCAGGCAACTCTGTTTCCAGTTCAATGCTGAGTGAGCAGGTGGAAAAGTGGAATTTCAAATCATACACTCAGAAAGGCTTCCAGCTGGCAACCACAGACTCACACACACACACACACACACACACACACACACACACACACACACAGACACAAACACATCTGTATGCTGTAACACTGTAAGGGGTAGGGAGAGCAGGCAGGAAACAGCAGGATGTTGCTGATCAGCACTGGTACGCAGCAGCAGAGGAGCTCACACTGGTTTGCTTTCATGGTTTACGATGCATCGGCCTCCTCCCTCACATTATTAACTTTTGTCGTTAAGTTATTACGATGATTGACCTAAAATGCATTTCAGCATTTACTGCTCGCCGAGCATCTGTTTCCTAAATGTGCTTTGATACGAAGCACGGGGCACAGAAGTCAAATTAAAATGTAGTTACGACTAATTACTCATATGTGTGAGTATCATTTTAGAATAAGACACAGTTGCACAAATACGGCTCCAATAGAAGTGAGACTGGAGCTGTGGAGGAAGGAGTCTCTTCTCAGCAGGTTTGCCGAGTCCAGCCTCCTCCTCCCAGCAAAGTGTGAGCGTGCTGCTGTTCAGATGACAGCTTTGTGTTTCGCTCTCCAGTTTCCATTCATCAGCTCGGCGTGCTGAGAAAGATTTCCTGCGAGCTCGGATGATGTGAGTAAATAAAGCAAATCACAGCATCTCCATTGGGAGAGGACGCTGCGTTCTTCCACACTGTGGGAAGACTGGAAACCAAAGTGACAGGTACCTTTTTTTTTAAGTTGATGAAAATGTGGAACAAAGTGACTGAAGGGAATCATTGGAATTCAAATGTAGTCTGGTCATATTTATGATTTTCCCAGTTGTATGGGTGGCGTGTGTAGGCAGGAGGTAATTCTAATTAAAAACCCCAAAGCACTGCACCAGAGGTGGCACTCTTTATCACTCTAAACACATTTGCACTTTTTTTCATAGAGCAGTGGTTCTCACCTGGTCTGTCTTCTCTCTTCAAAATAAAAGCACAGGATTTTTCCCCCTTTTTTTCCTCCTGTCAAAGGCCTGTGGCCCACTGAAAACAGGTTTGCGACCCACTTTTGGGGTCACGACCCATCAGTTGCGATTCACTGCTGTAGAGTGATCCCACAAGACAATCTGCTCCGTCAGCTGGGAGCAGTCTGACCAATCAGAAAAAGACTGGAACAGCTGGCCAATATGAGGAAACTGAAAATGTCAACCGGTTCTAGTAAAACGTATTGAATTGTATAATCCCCCAAAACAGGTGAAATAGGACGTTTTAACACTAATGTGTGTTGGTGCTTGTATATTGTAGACAGACCTCATAAAAGTCAAGCTGACAGATAAATGGCTCCGATGGGCACAGACTCCTGCTCTGTGCTGGATGGATCACATGTCCATACTGGGAGCACATGATTGGGTTTGGTATGACAAACCACTGGGCTCAGGGACGTGCACATGGCAAATTGGAAATGCAGTTATCCAAATGTTTCAGGGAGCCAGAGCCTCTGAAGCTAAAGCTAATCTGATTGGCTGAGATCAACATCAGATGGATGGAGGAGCCACAGCACCACGGTTGTTGAGCTGATAAATTACACCCCAGAAAGAGACGGAAAAAATAAGAAGAAGAAAAACAAATAAGAGAAAATAGAAGAGGTGTATGTTTTCACTTCCTGTCCATTTGTTTGTTGGCTTTGTTTTTCAAAAGTCATCACTTTCTTCAACATTACTAGGTTTTTGACATTTTAACCAGTGTCTGCTGTGAATTACGCATAACATTATAGGAAATGGGTGAATAATGTCCATCCAAACAGCACAGAGTTTACCCTATTTTGCCCAATCAATGTCCAAATCAAATGAATAGACATTGGAGAAGCTAATGGTGTGATGTCATGGTGCTCGTTTGCTTCATCTGGGGTAATGAGTGGCCCTCATAAACCACCTGCCTTCATTTAAAGTGCATTACTGTAATTTGGAGATAAGATCAGAAGCTGTTTTATCTCCACATGACATAATGGACACAGTAGACGCTGGAATCCAGCGGTGGCGTGTCTCGTCCCGTCCACATAATTCATATGCACACAAGCAGGATCGCCATGGAAACTCAAACCGGCAGCACACGCGTGCACAAAAACAAACAGTGGCGCTCCAGACTCAACAGACTGCGCTTTCATTTCACCCTCCAACCTCCAGCTTCTCCTGGAACGAGTTGTACCCTTAGGTGCCCCGCCCACACGTCCGTATATGGAGCTTCACACCATACATCTACTGTTGTAAAGTAGCACCAGCGAACCCTCCGACTTTCGAAAGGCACATCAAGGACAGAGATGAAAGCAAAGATTACGTAATCTCGCCAGCAACTAATCATTATCCAGATAAACGGATGTGAGCCGTGAGCTCGGAGGTATGCGCTGACTGAACACCGTCCCCCTGAGCCTCGGTGCTGTGTGGTGCAAATGGCACGGTAAGTATGGCCCCGGCTGCATGCAGATGCCATCAGAGTCCCTCTGATTGAGGCAGAAGTCATCCCTCTGCTCTCCTTGTGTTTCATGTTGGCTACATCAGTGACAGGAGAGTAATCAAAGCTGCCATTAATGCCTGGCCATTTCCTCTGCCCTTGCCATGCAAGCCCACGGGGCAGGACTGTGCTTAAGTACAGAGAGTAGAGGAAGGATGGGGGAAGGGGGAAGGGGGAGGGGGGGGGGATTCAAAACCACTAAGCTAATGGATTTTCCTCATTTCCTGTGGTTTTGGACTATGAAGAAAGCAAAAGCAGAGGTAAAAAAAAAAACTAAAATAACATCTGAAAAATGGTGCTGGTGTGCTGATTTGTTGTAAGAGATAATTTGGAGACAAAAGTTGGTATCTTACAATCAGCAGAGAGCGGAGCTGGTAATGATTAATGCAGCAGATCCTACCATCTTTGATCATGGATGACTGCTTCTTAATGTGGGAATCCAAAGTTAAGAAGTAAAGAGGTCATGATGTGTGGATGATTAATAATTAAAGCTTCTCTTCACATGCTCCCATCACGGGTGGTAAATGTACTGCACCATCCATTACCATTACAGTTAAAAGTACAGCCAGTGCTTACGCCACCGCTGCACCGTGCTACACACGACTGTCTGGCTCTTATTGTAGAAATATGAAAGTGGTAAAGGGCTTCATTATTTAGTCATTGTTAAAGGGGCCCTATTATGCTTTCCCTTACTTTTAGAGTCCGACACACTGTTGTCATGAAGGATTATCATGAATAACATGGTCAAGCGTTTGAGTAATCTTATGAAGACTGTGGGAGGCAAATCCACACGTTTCACTCAAGGAAGATATTTTGGATTCGTTTTGTCTTGTTTAGAAAATAAACAGTGTATTTCCTGACAAAAAATACTGTTCATTATCCTAAAAGAGGCCAAGTAACAAATAGATGATGAATAATAATAGATCAATGGATCAGGATACCATATGTCCCTTTCCTCCAACTGTCCAGAAACACGGCTAATACAATAACATCACCATTTCACACAGTGAGTCTGTGCAGCGGTATGTATGTTATAACAATGACAAGTCATGACATTTCAACCTATGCTCATAGCATCGAATAACTGCTTGTTGATAGGACTAAGGTCATGCACAGGGTGCTCACAGGTAGGCGGGTCAGGTCAGGTGACAGTCATTTTGATTGGTTCTCATTGAACAAGACCGCAATATGCGACAAACACTGGATTTGTATCCCCTTTCTTATGAGAGAAGCTCTACTCATTGGTGGATACTGGGATGTGAAGCATATCATTTAGTCTAAGTCAAGCAAAGCTAATTGTGCTCTGGTGGTAGCTTCAGATTTATGATCAGGAGGAGTTGGGTGGCCTGGGTGTTGGGTGCAAACCACATGGGCGTATATGACCATGTGGCTCCACTCACACACTTCTTGTCTGTCTGCACTGTTCGCATTGAATAACAGGGAGATGTTGGAGGCTGAATAGATACCCAGTCCCATTCTTAGAAATAAAATGAAACACCCACGAGAAGTCATGGATTTCTAATGACATGTTCATTAACCTGATAGGAAGAAATATGACATGTCAAAAAGCGATTGCACTTAAAGTATGAAACATCAGTGGGATGAAAGAGCGCCATCTCCGCTCATATTCAACTGTAGTCATTTTTGTTCATTCACAGTGTGAATGAGCTGAATGAGACTGGAGAAGATGAACCATTCATACAGTCACATAACAGTTAGCCACATCCCATTAAATCCAGTGGAAGTGGCCCGTTCTGCCAGACAGCACCTCATCCTCCCTCCCACTCTCCCTCTCTCTCTGCGTCACTACAAACAACCAAGGTGGAGTCTTTCTTTTTCGTAATCCTGCGGCTTCTGTGCACAATTTCATTTAACGGTGTCTCAACCTGTCAGCTCCTTTCATCACTTCTCACTTTAAATTAACATTCACCGCTGCGCCAGTCTGTGACATTAAACCTATGGTCGTGTCTCTGAACACTGGCTGCAATCTATGAGTGCAATTAGCAGCGTATAACCCCCCCGCCCCCCCGAGATTCTTTCATGTCTGGATTGAAATTTATTGCTGAGACAATTAGTGTAATTATGCTGCTTGCAGCCTGGGCTGAGAAGAAGACGGTGGCATGCCACTGCAGCAGGATCCGACTCGTGCACTTCGGTGTGACCTCAGTCTAGACTCACATGTTGTTGCCAAGGGAGAGACCAACGGAGAGTGTTAAAAAACAAAGTGCATGGATGTGATTTGGCGACATGGCAACCCACCAGTGTGGCTGATGCCTGACACCCAAATCCCTGCGGAGCACAGTTCACAGCTCACAGCTAAAGTAACACACACATGGAAAGAGAGGGGGCGAGGAGCGTTAACACAGGTATTTTTTTTCTGCTGTTACTGGAGGAAAACCACCGAGTGGCAGCGAGGGATGGGTTCGCTTCCACATGGTATGTGAATGTGATCCGTATGTGGTTCCTCCTCACCTGTGTGGAAAACTAACACGTGGGCGGGCAGAGCTGTTGTCGACAAACAGGCTCACCACAGCTCTTTAATTTGCCGCTAGGTAGTTCTCACAGCATGCACACCCACATTCAATGGCAGGGATCGAACCCCCGACCCTCTGGTCAGGGGACATCTCCTCTAACCCCTTACCCACAGCTAAGTAGCAGTGGCTATCTAAGTACCATTGCACTTGAATCCATTAGATCTTTCGAGCAGGAAGGAAAAAAAAAAAAGGCGGGGTTAAGTATCTTGCCCAAGGGGATGTGGGATGGCTAAGGTTGGAATCAAACCCACGACCTTCTGGTGTGGTTAAGTGTCTGGCCTAAGGATACTTCAGCATGTGGGATGGATAAGGTGGGAATCAAACCCATGACCTTCTGGAGTGGTTAAGTATCTTGTCCAAGGATACTTCAGCACGTGGGATGGTTAAGGTGGGAATCGAACCTATGACCTGCTGGTTACAGAATCTAACCACATGGCCACAGCAACCCCCCGCATGCAAACAGTAAACAATAAAAAATAAATGATGAAAAAGATGCGCCATACACAGAGACGACGTCAACGCAGACAGTAAATCAAAAGGTCGGTGAGCTGTGAAGGTAAACATGTGACTTCTACATTACAGGCAGCTGTAATGCTGCTCTGCTCTGCCCTGGCTCAATGCTCTCCTGTTGTTTTGAACGCATCTGACCTGGATAATCTCCCACTGCCGTTCTACATGCAAGGCAAAGTCCAGAGTTCACGTCAGAGAACGGCTTATGTGAGAGCAGCGACTCATGACAGTGAAAAGAAATAGGAGGGAGAAAAAAAAAAAGGCGGCAGACGAGAGAAAGGGGAGGACAGGCATCGAGGTCTGCTGAGCCGAGAGTGGCTGTAGCCATGGCCTGTGGTGTCCTCAGATCCCAGGGCAGTGTCTGCTAAATTGGTGGGTGGGGTACACGGTGGCTGTTGATAAGCAGATTGAACACAGGGCCCGGTGCCTATAAATACACTATAAATACACATATGCATGGAAACCCTGTATCCATGAGACTGGTGCAGCCAGGGCACAGCAGGGGAAGAGGTGAGGCTTGCGCACTCTGGTGAATAACAGATGAAGAGAAGCAGAGAGAGAGACCGATATTGAGCAATCCAGGAGATTTAGCTGCACAAAATACACCCGGGTGTTAGTTATCTGATATCAGTTGGACCATGACTCACGTCTGCCTCTGTTACATAAGAGCAGTAAATGACGGTAAAGGGCGCATGGTGCTCCGGCAACCTCGGAGGAACCATTCTCCTTTTCTTTTTTTTTTTTTTTTTATTGCACCGCCATCACAACCTCACAAACACAGGGAGGAGGCCTGATGGACGGACGGACGCGGCCGGAACGTACAATACAAAACTGGCCTTGTTAAGCTTTTACGAGGCCTGTCTGGGTTAGAGTTTACGAGCAGGGAGAAACAAGTTTGTGTGCGATGGGGAACAATGAGTGGTAGATTTTCCAGGGATGCAAGGGAGGAGAGGAGAGGAGAGGAGAGGAGAGGAGAGGAGAGGAGAGGAGGAGAGAAGTACACGACAAGCCAGCATCCCTCAGCTCGATCCCTCACAACACATCAGGGGAAAATGAGAAGATGAGGGTGTTGCGAGGAACAAGCCCGTGCAAGTACCACGCTCCTCTCGCTCTCTTCTCTCTCAGGACCGCGGAAGAAGGAGAGATGGGGAAGAGGATACGATGGAGGGAGGAGAGAGGGACAGAGAGAGGGGGGGGAGACAGGAAATGGCCCACGGACGGGTACGAAACAGGGCGAGGAGATAAAAGGAGGAGGAAGATGAGGGATGAGCGAGATAAAAGGTGCAGATAAAATGAACTGATGTCTGTGGGATACTTTATACGGCTCGGCTCGGCCCGGCAGATTTATCACAGGCGAGATATTCAAGAGCTAATTAGCATGTGGACATGGAAATTCTATTAGTGAGGGATCTGTTCAGGAGCAGCGCGGCAGACAGGAGGAGTGATTACAGTGTACATACGGACGAGTGAGTCAGGGCTGAAGACGGGCTGAGTGAGGAATTACCACATTAAATGATGTTGGTGTTTGTTTTCACTTTAAAGGGGCAGTGTGTACGATTTGGAGATATCTGTTGTGGCGTGTTGTATCCCTCACCTCGCCCTTCCCTTCCAAACACGCAGAAGAACCGACAGCAGCCCTCGGTTGCCGATAAAGCTAGAAGATGTTTTAGCACAATGGGGTATGGTGGTGATGGCGGCACCCATAGAGAGGACCAGCTCCTAATATATACATTAAAGGGCTCATTTTGGGGTAATGTGAAAAGAACGTCATACACTCAGGTGATAATACATTCGTGAAAAATGTTTTTTATCAACCGATGGAAGAGACAAAAATGCACTGAAATCTTACACACTGCACCTTTAAAGGCTTCTTCCTGGGTAATGTTTGTGGTTTTAAATGACAAAAAATAATTAGAAAATGAATTAGGTGAAATACGCAGGTCAGTTAGAGTCGGACAGGCAGCAATCAGGTGTCAATCATTTAAAGGTCCAGTATGTAGAATTTTAGAGTAATTTTCCAGCTCTATGGCCTGACACTGAATATAAAGTAAGTGTCATGAGTTGAATGTAAGCATTGATGATTGCAGAGAGCCCTTTGTATTTACAGGAAAGGCAGATCCTCGCTAAGGAGGCGGCCATGTTGTACAACCATGGCCAAGAATGGAGTTTAAATAAGAGTTGAAGACTCCCGCAGGTTCTCTCATATGTTTTTGTTTCCTCTCACCAGATGATTTTATTCCTTAATTGATGCCGCTCGTGACATGACAGGAATTTCAATTCATGAGATACAAAGTGTATCAGAAAATGTGACCAATTAAGGAAAAAAGAAGGCATTCAACAGTATGAGGAAAGAAGCTGCGCGTGAAGACGAAGAAAAGAGCAACAGCCACTCGTCCGTGGGTACACAGACTGTCATTAGCTGCTGTTTTCAAACGACAGAATTAAAGCGTAAATCCATCCGAAGCACCAGCCGTGAAAAAACCCTACAAAAACAAAAAATAAAGAACTGCCTTGAAATGCATCAAGTTAACGCGGCGCACACCACGACGGGCACGTGCAGATTTAATTCAGGAATACGTCAGGGCAATATTTAATGGTGTTTTCTTAAGTCTGTTGCACTTTACAAGCAGCTCTTCCATTACTGCCGCACCAAACAGAGGCAGGGGAGAGATGGTCTGAGAGCTTCAGACAAACTACACTTAATGTCTCCTTAGACGGTGACAGATGTGAACGCTCCTCTTCAGTCCGGTCCAATAAACGCTGAGTCGAGACGCATGTTTTAAGCCCTCGGCCTGCTTGAGCTGTTCGCCGGCGTTCGAATTAACGGAGGACACGTGGAAATGAAGGTGTATCGCACTCTGGGCTACGATTTCGCCGGATCATTGCGCTGAATGATGAGATAGCCACACCCCCCCCATCGCTCTCTCTCTCTCTCTCTCTCTCTCTCTCTCTCTGAAGTTAGCTCGTGCTTGGACAAGAACCGAGACTCCAAAGCTCAGATTTGACTAAGCGCTGGACAAGCCCCGCTGTCTCTCCCTCCCTCTCTCTCTCTCTCTCTCTCTCCCTCTCTCTCTCTCTCGCCCCATGATGAATTAGCTGAACACACAGCGCAGCATCACAGTTGGTAGGGAAGTGCTCTCTCCCCGCACACTAATCCGTGCCATTTTGCCAAGCTGCTTTCTTCTTGCAAGGCCTCACAATGCTAAACTCACTCTCTCTCTCTCTCTCTCTCTCTCTCTCTCTCTCTCCCTCCCTCCCTCTCTCTCTCTTTGCAAACAACAACAAATCATAATCCTGTGGTGAGCCCAACCGTATGGTCGTTTCTTTATCCTTTCTTTATCCACACCCCACTGACATTAATAATCTGTGGGACGGTGGAGATGCTGCTATATTTGGGCCAAAACAAACACAATGTAAAAAATAACAACAATATTGGAGTCTTTTTATAAGGTGCTGCTGGCTCTGTTGTTAAATGTTGAGTGCTTTACATGTTGCTGTTGTGGGAAACAAAAATGAAGACTTGTACATTATCAATTGAGTGACATTTAAAGGTGCACCAACCAATTTTGATTATAGCATGAAAGGTGAAAATCGTTGTTCCAAACGTGGTATAAATACATACAAACATTGGGCAGCGACCATTACAAATCCTTGGCTTCATGTTTTTACTAACATTGATTTTCTATTTATTTTTTTTACAAAAAGCCCAGAGTTAACAAATTGATGTAACATCAGTTGAAACTCCTTCAGCATCACTTAAACGTATGTTAGTCGGTTCACTTATTCATTTATATGGTTACAATGAGAAACACAGCTTTAATTCCTTAGATTCCTTTGATCTCGCGCACCATAATGTTTGCTCCTTGAGTCAATTATAATCTGCTCCTTAATGTTTTTGTTTCAGCGGTAAATACATTAGCATTCCGCGCCAATAGAGCCCATTAAAACAGCCGACTCAGTCTGAGTTTATTATTGTGCCACTTGCGCAGCGCGAAACCCAGCGCAACAAATTATATGCTGTCGCCACTTTTAAGTTATGTTAATTTCTGAGACAGGCCGCTCTGTTTGAGTGCACAGCGCTCACTCTGGAGCCGCACATCCACATGTGAGGCAGCCAGTCATGTTGAGACTTGGCCGCTGTTGAATCTCCCTATCAGAGGTTGGTTGCGTCACTTGTTTTGACTGTCCAACCTCCCGCTTCTTCTGCCGCGAGGAGGACGTCGCCAGTTTAATCAGGCTCATAGAGCATCCACCAGTGTGGAGCAGATGTTGTTTAATCCTCATCCATACCATAACCCATGCGCTGACAGCTGTGGTTCACACAACCTCCTTCCCCTCCATAACCCTGCTCCCCCTCTCTGCCGTTTGCTAATCATGTATCAAAACACGCCGTCGTCATGCCACCGTACGTTCCTGACTGGCCCCCCCCCCCTGAGTGGGCGACTCTTGGGTGGAGGCGGGGGGGGGG
>JAFBJT010110238.1:21002-39713 GCA_016785325.1 Chascanopsetta lugubris | reverse complement strand
GAAAATTAAACTGAGAGACTGCATTAACCCTCTCTCTGTTGGATATGTCTATGCTCTCCTCTACCTCCGCTCCATGCTCAACTCAACTCAGAGAGCTTTGCGACTTAGTGAGTGGGGTAATAGTCGTGCAACACAATGATAATGAAAATCTTTATCGACACCTTTAATAATCAAATTTGATCCATTTTATCAATTTGTTGTTGCAGCCCTATTATAAAACACTATAACCCTGTAAACTTGCTACTGATCTCATCACTGGTCAGATAAGCTGTTGTTCTGGTTTAATGGAGCATTAGGGAATTTCCAAAAGTGGATGTGTATTTTGATCCCTGTGGGAGTGAGAGGATTTGCTTATCCATGCAGCTGTGCTCGCAGTTTCCTGGTGAGAATTGTGAAAAAGAAAACAATAAAAGGTGATTTTAAAGAATAAAAAGTTCCTCATTGCTCCTTTAAACATCTCCTCTGTATGACTGTTTTTTCAGATCACTCCTTCAGCCAATGAATCAGAGTACGCAAAGGTCCACATTCCCCTGGCTCTCATGAGATACAGGGATCTTGTGAACGCACAGCAGGTCAGAGAGGCTTTTCCTGTTCTGGCACCATTACATTTATTTTCCAAAGTTACAAACATTGATGTGATGAATCTCTGAATGTCCTCAGGAGATGGGCGGAAAGATGATGGTGAAACTGTACGCTCCACCTCAATCCAAGTTTGATCTCAGCATCATAGTCATCCTACTGATATCCATTGTCACAGTTGGCTTGGGTGGCCTCTGGAGTGGGGCATGTGAGAGGTGAGATATGCATATACAGGACTTTGAGATATGCACATACAGGACTAACTGTAAGTGATCCTGGGAAAACTACAAAAAACAATTGTGTTCATGGCAGGGAGCGACTAACCGGTGGAGTGCCAGTAGAAGGAGGCGGAGAGATGAAAGCAGACAGCGGAGAGCTTTCCTTATACTCTCCTTACAAAGTCGTGATCTTTGTTGCCATGATGTGTGGAATGCTGGTGCTCATGTATTACTTCTACAACATCCTTGGTGAGTAGTATGGAAAACAGCTCATGTGTTTTCACAGTTAACCAGTGTGCTGAAATGTTGTGTTGTGTTATCGCCAGTTTACGTCATCATTGTGATATTCTGCCTGGCGTCTGCATCGGCACTGTTCGCCTGTCTCGACGCTGTGTTGGAAAGACTCGGCTGTGGCACTGTGAGGTATGAGCAACCCTCTTTCAACAAAGACCATTTTCCACAGAGTGTATTTGTAGAATGCTTATGAGGCTTGTTGTGGGCGGTTCACTTGTCGCCAATGCCTAACTCCTCCTGCTTCCTGGTTGAATGTGTGTCATTTTCTAGCTTCTCCATCCGAACCTGGAATTTCTCAGTGAGGTCTCTCATACTAGCTGCCGTGTGCATTACTATCGCCGTGGTCTGGGCCGTCTACAGAAACGAAGACAGGTATTGTGGAGGCAAGCACTCACTGTCCTCACTGTCATTATGTAAATTGACACGCCATCTTTCTTTTTGTGTCCTCTTAGGTGGATTTGGATCTTGCAAGACATCCTTGGTTTTGCTTTCTGCCTCAACTTTGTCAGGACAATTTCTTTGTCCAATTTCAAGGTAACTTAAGCTTGAACTTATTTCTTTGAGTTTTGTCAATAACAAATGTTTTGCTGAATTATATTGTAGTAAAATATGTTTTTCATCATGTTCCAGATCTGTGTAATTCTGCTGAGTCTCCTGCTCGTGTACGATGTCTTCTTTGTTTTCATCACTCCTTTTCTCACCAAGGTATGTCAGGATTCTTCCACTTCCATAACTTCTATTTGATATGTCATTCCATATCTGGTTTGTTTTTGTGGAGCCACTTGTTGCACCAGTTTCCTCACCTTTTGATTTAAAACAATGTTTATATATTGCCTTTCAACTTCAATCATAGATAAAAACGTTATATATATCATTATGGCATTTTTTTTTATATTTGATTGAAAATCCTTTTCATAGTGGTCGTATCAAGAAATAATATAGCATGAATGTTTTGGATCTTTTTCAACAGAATGGCGTTAGCATCATGGTGCAGGTTGCTCTGGGACCAGATGCAGCTGGGGAGAGGGTGAGTTTCCCTTTAATACTTCCCTCTGAATATGAGAGATTTCGTAAGCTTCATGTGTAAATCTGTGAGCAGATATTTTTGACCTCTTGAGTCTGACATAAAGCTTGTAGCTTAAACGTGTATGCTGGCTTTATTAACACCTTGGCTGATCTGCTTTGCATGTTCTTAACAATTTGAAGGACTTACAGCCTTGACTGACTAACTGTGTGATTGGGTTGGGTGGGCTCTGTCGTAGGCACAAGGTAACATGGTGGAGGTCCCTGCTGAACCCCAACCTTCCTCCGAGAAAGTAAGATTCCATGATGTCACTCGTCCACTTCTCCCTTTATCATGCTCTGTCCTGCGGTAGCCGTGGATACCGGGCGTGCTTGCACTGTTGTCTGCAGAATCCTCCTTTTATAGAGTTTCTATAGAGTCTTGAAACAAAATTGTATATAATATGAATGTGTGTGCATTTATGCATGTGTGAATTTCAATGGGAAAGTGGGGAACTAAAACCTTTTATACTCAATGTGTCTGATGTGTTTTGTGCTCTCAGCTGCCGGTGGTGATGCGTGTGCCACGTCTCTCAGTCTGGGCTCAGAACCTGTGTGGGATGCAGTTCTCCATCCTGGGCTACGGAGACATCATTGTCCCAGGTGAGGTTACATTTTCTCTCAGTGGGTTCTTAACCTGTGGACGACACAGTCACGAGTGGCTGTTCATTGTCAGCACGCTGGTCAGTCTTTCCTTGACCACTGGCTTGTTAACAGGTCTCCTGGTGGCTTACTGCAGCAGGTTTGATGTTTGGATCAACAGTAGCAAGAAGATCTACTTTGTCAGCTGCTGCATAGGTAAGAGCCTACAGTGCCCATAAACCACTATTGTCATAAATCCCTTAATCATAAAAACACGCAACCTCTCTCTTTTCAAACTACGGTAATCAGTTACCTTTTACCTGTCATATTTTCAAATATTGTATATTCCATAATTACCTAGCTTATGTGTCTGTCTCTCTTTCCATGAAGCCTATCTGCTGGGAATGATCCTGACGTTTGTGGTCATGCTGCTGTCGGGGATGGGTCAGCCTGCCCTCCTCTACCTGGTGCCCTTCACCCTGATCACCTCCGCTGTGGTGGCCGGGTGTCGGGGAGAGATGAAGCACTTCTGGGCAGGAACCACTTACGAGGTGAGGGATCCAGAGAGGATAGTAAACGTTGGTAGAAGGTTGTTGATGTCTGTTTGCCTTTTCCTTTTAAACTGGGTTAATTTGAGATCTCACCTCACCTACAAAATCCTATTTTATTTACGTTTGTATCTACATTATCAAGGTAGCTTTATTCCACCTTTGCTGTGTAAATAAACCCATAAAAGGTGCCACCACGACTCCATCACAGTAAACACACAATCAATCAAACGTTAAATGGCTCTTACAGTTCCTATGTCACCTCTTCACCAGGTCTTGGATTCATCCAGGGAGCCGTTGTTGCCAGGTGTGCCTCCCTGTAACCCAGATCTCTATCCCGCTTCCCTCCCATTTCACAGTCTCTCTTCCCGCAGTGCAGTTTCTCTTGTTTTTTGTTTGTTTTTTTAGCTCCTTTTTTTGTATTCTTTTCTCTCCGCATCTTAACTCTTGATTTCCAGGGTCAGTCTGATATTAAAACACAAACAGTGTTTTTCATCAGCTGACCTCTAGATGTCTCTAGTGGATTGAAAAATAACACTACAAAGAGGAACAGGCCCTGGAATACCATTAAGCTTACGCCTTTATTTCTACAGTTTGTTTTGTCATTCTCTTTTCAACAATTGATCTCTCACTTCATTGTTCTCCATGCAGTCGTCCTCTGCTTGTTGTTGCTTGCAGTGAAGGTGATGCTATGGTTTGTTACCTGTAGCTCACACCTGTTGTATTTGCAGTTTGTCTTCCAAATCTAAATTCCCTCTTTTCTGTCTTTAACGCTGGGATTCAGTGAACTGAGACACTTTCTGTCTTGCTCTCCTCAGAGGGAAGAACTGACTGCTCCGTAGGAGGAGAGCGGTGCTGACTTACACTTCAGAGCCTGGACCCAACTGCTGGAACCTTTTTTTAACATATATATTTTTTTTAATATTACAATTTTCAAGTTCAAGTGAGGGAACCTACATTATTGATCAAACCTTTTTAAAAACATTGCGGGTTCATTCTGCTGTGAATGGTTAGGACATAATTATGTATATAAAAATTAGATGTTAAAGCGATAGTTTGTCTTCATGAGGTTGGGGCCTTTGAATGACTTATGTGTAGTAAGTATATCACTTAATTCACCTCTAGAGTTCAACATTTTAACATGAGTCTATGGGGATTGACTTGTTTTGGAGCCTCTAGTGGCCACCCTGTGAACTGCAAGTTTTTTTCCACTTCCCTGTTGGCCTCATCTGTCAGCCCTGGAGGTTGCCGCTTTGTAAAACCTAAATAGTTGAGATCAACACTCGCTGGAGAGCAGTGTTGGGTCCAACCACAAAGTATGACACTCACAAATAAATTATACCACTAATCAAACTGTCCTTAGAAATCCACATGAAGTGTTGTGGCCAGGTCCTATTCACTTATCAGCTGCAAGTACTCCTGTTTATACTGTCACAAACAGTATTTTTCTACAAAAATAACTATCACCTTTAGTGATTGAGAGCATTGTTCAGTGCCTGAGATGTCTGCTTCATGTCCAGTAAACTCTGATGACTTTGCCTTGACGATGGTGACGATTAATTACAAAACAACAAAATGACAAAGCACTTTATGATATTGAGCTGGATGGTTGTTGGTTCATGATGGATAGGGTGGGGTAAACTGGGGTTTAAATTAACTGTTATTGCCTAATTTTGATAACTTTTGGTTTCTGTCTTTGTATGATGTGATTTCTTTAATTGCCTTATATATTAAAATGAAGACTTTGACAGAGCTGTTGCACATGTATTTTTATGTCATTCATTGCAAAGTTGTTCTGACATGGTCTTGGCCTGACCCACAGAGCATTTATGAAGTCATTTATTGGTTATTTGTGAGGACAATAGTTACTCAAACTATTGGAAGGTAGAGCAGCACATTTATTGTGATAATAAATCATAATCTGACATGTCGGTTATGGGTAGTGCTCTCACAATGAGATGCATGTCATAATGATATCAAGATGCAAGAACATAAAACATTCCCATATACAACATTTTTGTATTTGTAATTTTAATTGACAATGTACATAAAATGCTTTTAACATAAAATTTACAAACAACGCTAACGACTGCATTTGCAGAGCTCCACATTTCTGCGCCGATCGCCCGTATGGACGTAGCATCAGTGACGTCACCCATAGGTTTCCGAAGAGTGCTCATGATGCTCGTAGTGGGCAGTTCACCTATAGCCATCTAACTCCTCCTACTTCCTGGTTCATCCCAAAACGGGCAAAAAGGCGAAGCACAGGTAGAGCCGGGATGGGGCCCATGGCGCTGTCTGCATGTACCAGCCTCTCCTTGAAGCTTTTTTGGGTTGTTGTTTTTTAGCGAGGCAGCCGTCAGATGTCATAGGATGATTTCTTTCTCCTCAGAGTCATCCGTGTTTTGGCTTGTCCTCTTGTTCTGGGTCCAGTCTCTCTCTGCTGTTCTCTCAGCCTCTTAGCTTCCGGTTTGCTGTCTCTGTGAAGTGGATAAAGTCAAATTGTTAAACTTTCTTGGATATTTATTTTTTTATTTTTTTATTGCATTTTTTTCATCTTAATTTAATTTAATTTAAAGGTTTAGTGTGTAAAATTTCAGCCATTTTTCCGGTGTGACAAAGATTACTAAAACATTACCAAACAATCACAGACGGACATTTGAATGAATTTATAACCTCTCACATTTTTTTCCATTACCGTTAAATGAGCCCATTAATGTTTACATGAGGAGCGGGTCCTGTCTACTGTTTTTACAGTAGCCCAGAGTGGACATACTGGACATCTTCTGCATATTAATGACAACTGAAGGCTACATATAGGTTCTCCTGCATGCTCAGAAGGGGAAGTGTGAGGTGATGGATTCTCTAGATATCACCAAGTCTTACACACTGCACTTTTAATCTAATTTTATTTTATTTTATTTTATTTGATGTATTTATTTTTATTGTTGATGCCGCAATTGATATGAAACAACCAAAACAGGGAAGAACTTCAAAATTCACCTGTCACACTCGGCTATAATTCTTTTTCTTCCTACGGTGGTGATGGAGGCTCCAGAGAGGGAACGCCCCCCCTCCTCCTCTATCCCTGCAGGGCTGCCCCCCTCCTCATCCTCTGAGCTGGACTCCTTGTTCAGGGACATCTTCAGGATCTCTGGATAGTGGCACACCCTCATCATGTCCTTGGAAAATGCCAAACTATAGGAGACACACAAACCTGCTTCAGCAAACATCTCTGTCTTCACAGAGACCATGCGAGCTCACACTCACTAGTGGCTTTTTTTGAAGTTGTCCTGGAGCAGGTTCATGGTGATGAAGGAGTGCTGGAGGATCTCTGTGGGCGTGATCCTCTCGCCCTGTCTTATCATCAGCATCCGCACCAGCAGGTCGATGAACCACGCCAGGTCCCACTGTTCAGCGTAGTCCTCCACACCTGGGAGAAAGTAGATCTCCTTTGACAGGGTGAGAAACGAATGTCTACTCGACTCTCCTCGTGGAAATGGCTAAACAAGCGAGTTGTCTTACAGGCGTCCTCTGCTCCATCCACTGTTTAGGCCAGAAGCAGTGTTGTGAGTGGTCTCCTTCATGCCGCGGCTTCCCCACTGTGTACACAATCTGCTTTATCTGTATGGACAAAATTGTGTCATCAACACATTGTAAATCACTTCGCAAAAGTAACTAGAGGCCAGGAAAAGTAACTATTGAGTAACTCTTTAAATGCTCTAATATGTTAAGGAATTAGGACCCGCCCCCTTGATTATATATATATTAAAACAGATTATTTCATATGTTTATGCCCACCACATCGTGCTCAGTGGATGCAAGGAACAGCGGTTTGCCCATGTACAGCTCAGCAGCGATGCAGCCCATAGACCAGACGTCAATGGGCTCTTTGAAAGATTGTTTGGCCAGGACCTCAGGAGACCTTATGGGAAGAGGAGAAATACAATCATCATCATCACTTATACAGTCGCTGAAAACTATCTTGAATACTCATGACTGAGTAATGCCGTTTACCTGTACCACAGGGTCTGGAGAGTCTGTCCAATGCGTCTCTGAGGATTGTCGAAGGCCAGGCCAAAGTCGATGATTTTGACCTTCAGCGACTGTTTGACTCGATCCACCATCATGATGTTCTGCGGCTTCAGGTCCGAGTGAACGAAGCCTGCGCGCCTCAGAAACTCCAGGGACACGGCCAGCTGAGAATCATGGACATGCTCAAATCAACCGCACTGCAGAGTTTGAGAATGAAATGCAAAAGCCACATCACCAGAAACTGAAAGGATCTTTGCAGAGTACATCTTAAGAAATCTTTGACTTTCTCATTGCAAGAGTAAAGGATCTTTGGAAAGTTGCATCATCGTCAATAAAAATTGTGTATTCAAAATAGTATAAATTGTAGAAATGAGAATAATCATAAAGGTCTTGAAATAACTGAACGTTTTGATGTTGGACAGTTTGAATCTGTTTGAAAATCCAGGAGGAGATAGTGACCAAATGTGGCAGAAGACAATGTCCATATAATGACAACGCAATACTGTGAGTGCAGAGTCAGCATTCAGTGCCATTACATCAACAATACAACTACTTGAAGGTGACTGGTTTGAGACACAAACCTGCTGAAGAATGGGGCGGATCTGCTTCAGATGGAGGTGTTTACCTGGGCTCATCTGCATGAACTCAAACAGCTCGATATCCAGCAGCTCGAACTCATGACAGAAATGCCCGTTGTAGACAAAAGAGTCGTTCCACCTGACAATGTTGAACTTGTCTGCTTGGAGCTCCCTCAGCGATCTCAGAGTCTTCCTCTCATTTATGAAACAGGCTTTGTGATTCATCACTTTCACAGCCACCGTTTCATTGGTCCTCAGGTTGCGGCACTGCGTGACCACTCCGAAGATGCCCTGGCCCAGGTATTTCTGGAGCTTGTAGTCTGTGGAGTGGGACGTGATCACTTCTCCAATCTGGAACGGATGCTGTTTGTGAGGCATGGCGACCAAACGTGTCCTAATCTGTCAAATCCACCAATCAGCAGGTGAATCAGTCTGAAATGATGAAACTGTTGGTGTGTGTCACTGTGACTGTGATCAGTGTGCCTTAATTCAAAGAGGCTTGAAATTCCTTTAATGTAACAACATAAAAGCAATGATGTTTAATCGCTTTGATCTGAAAGGCAATTCAGCGCTGGCTTTGATTTCTAATCTAATTCCATGAGTTGTGTTGTGCTGTTTGTTACTTCTGTTCTGTCACTTGTTTTTGTTATTTGCAGCTTTACATTCATTCAAATTGTGCTGTCAAAACAAACTAAATCAAAATGTGTCTAAATTCTGGCAAGTGTGTGTCATGACTTTTTATCAACATTTCAAGTCATCATCATGATTAGAATTTTTTTAAGTTCAAAGTCACTGCTTGTGGGGGCATTCAAAAATGATCAAAAGAGGCTATATAAATATACCAATATATATTTATACTTTTGAATATATAATAAAGACTATATACACATGCACTGTTTTCACAACTACACATTTTATTTTTGTTTTCTTCCATTTGTCACTGCTGACAACACAATGTTTCACTTCACATGCACAGTCTGTACTTGTTTAGTGTGACACTGTGGGTGGTGGCTCTCATACTTTTCAAGGACTCATAAGGAAGAACACACAACTATGTTTTTCCACACACATTTTACATTCACATCCACAGATACAGCATGATGGGGCTGTGTTTGCTGCCCCTCCCTTCCTCCTGGTTACCATGGAAACTAATTGCTGACAGTAATTATCTGTTGATGTTTGCATGCGTGTGTGTGTACACACTTGTGTGTTGTGTGTATATTATGTGATATGCGTATGTTGAGTTTATATTTTCAAGGTGTGTATGTGTGCATATGTTTTGTTAATGAGTATTTGTGGGGGGGGGGTCGTGTTGTGTGTGTATATGTCAATGTAGCAGGTGTGTGTGTGTGTGTGTGTGTGTGTGGGTGTGTGTGTGTGTGTGTGTGTGTGTGTGTGTGCGTGCATCAGTGGGTCAAACAAAGCGCACATGTGGCCGCTGGCTCCGCCTCGGCCATGTGACAGAGTGCGGGCTGACTCAGCCGGCTCGTCATGCAGCGTCAGTCTGGAGTCGCACAATTATGAAAAAGCAACCTTCCGTTGGCGCTGCAGCCGAAGCGGATCTCTCTAGCGTCCACCGGGCTTTCCTTACAAGGCTAACCGAGAGCACCGCCGATAGATGGATAGAAGCCACGACACAGCTCTTCCTGAGTCTCAACGGTGAAGAGAATGGTACGTGGCCCCGCTCTGCTGTCTTCTTCGGGAGGTTTTATGTATGTTCCGCGGAGGACCGACCGTCGTGACTGGTCGGGGTATGTCAGGTCTCCCCGCTCGGTGCGTGCTGCCTGTCAGACCTGGAGGTGTTAGCCGTGTTAGCTGACAGGCTGCCCGCCTAGCTCAAACACCGTGACTCGGGCATAATGAGCTGAATGTGCACGGTGACACACTGTCTGGCGAGGAGTCTCCACAACCCACACACGGGTGTATAGCTAGTAGGCGGCTAAGTAGCTAGCTCGCTAGCGCTAAATGCTAAACCACCGAACCCAAGCTAGCAAGCTGCGGTAGCTGGCTGCTGTTAGCGCTTTCCCCGCCGATAGACGGAGCCTGTCCTCGCAGGACTTTCCTTCAGTGGTACCACGCAGGTTAAAGGGTCCATCTGACCGCAGCTAACAGTTTCTGTCAGCTGGGGCAGATGCACAACTAAACACACGGTCGTCGCTGGTAAACAGTCAATGGCACCTTGAGGAAAAGTTAGAGACGGGTCGGAACATCTGTCCACATCACACCTGTGTACAGATGGTGGTGGCTCAGTGTGTCCGGCCTGTTGAAGACAAATAGGAAGACTCGTCTTTCACGTCACTGTTTCTGAAGTTTTAATTGTCTCCTGTTCGTGACAAACACGACCTAAAGAGTTTTCAGAGAGTGTCCTGTTTCTAAGATCAAACGGAGTCAGAGGAGCTCAGGGTGGATGAGGTGAGAGGAAGACTACTGCCAAAACTCTGAGTCATACCTGGACACTTCCTGTGATGGGATAATAATAATAATGATTTGGAGATATAGATGCAGATACTCTGTACTTGGATGGTAATCAGTAGTATAAACAACATCAGTAACAGTAATTATGATGATGATAGAATGGTATTATGCTCTGATAACACAGTTAAAAGGTGGTTCTCAAATGTAACATGAAATATTCACCTTCAAAACATTAACTTAATTTATAAAGGAACGGTGTGTTGAATCCGATGATATTCCAGACGTGTAAGAGAATCTATGGTATCCTCCAGTTATCACAAATACCCCTTATTATTTTTTATGCTAATGTGAATGTATGTTATTGATATTCACACTCAACGCAAGACCCAAGAGGTGAATGCGATCTGCTATTCTGGCTCCGCCCACACCACTTTCAGCGCAATGCTGCAAACCTATGATGCACATTTTGCGTCCTGTTGTCAGTAGACGTTATTTCAACCGTCATCAGGATGCAACACTAAAGTTGAAGTTGTTTACCTGTTGTTGGGTTTGAAAGACAATAAAATACAAAATACAGAATTGTAGCATCTAGCACCGTTGTCCATGTGCGCGCTGTTATCATGATGATTCTCTTCTCTTCTACTTTCTTTCTTTTGTTTACGACACAATTGTGACAGCAGACTTGACACAGCACTTTCACATCGGTGAAACACGACACCGTGTGGCAGGCTTCACAATGTGAACGTGTTAATCTTTTCATGAAGAGGTTCATACAGGTGAAAAAGGCTGATGCTTGACTATATTTCTCTCTCCTGCTCCTCCTCCATTGTATTCAATGTTACTCAGTGGCGATCTGAGCAGCCACAGAGCCTGTTTTTGTTTTAAGGGCAAAACCTTCTTATTTCACACAGTGGTGCTCCCCCGAGTTGGTCACATGCTCCGGCTTATACCTCTGGATATGGGATGTTGCGACTGCCAGACCACTGCATGATTTCAACACAACCGGTTCTTCACATTTGATTTGTATACGTTTGATTCGATGCCTCTCATCAGGTAGCAAAGCCTTGTTATGTAATGGTTGAAGTAGTCATCAGTGCAGGCTTCAGTGCTCTCTCTCAGCTGAGAAAAAATGGTTGGTCGCTCGGTTGTGCTCAGAAACACACTACAGTGCTATGTTTACGTGTTCCGGCCTGTATGTAGTATGACCATACTCGCCCTCTGAGCTCTTTTCAAGTGTGGTACAAAGACACTTGAACTCGCCCGAGGTTCATCTCACCTCTCATCTGAAAGAGAAGCTGAGGCCCAGATGACTTGGAATGAATGCTGTCTCATACTTTCATCCATCCACGCAGAAACAGTTACACACTGTAGTCCTTTGTGAGAAGACTGCTCTGGACTCCCTCCGAACCTCAAAGACCACTGAAGGGAATATCCACTTGGTGTGTCCTCAAATTTCTGATGCTTCAGTTATTCAGCTTTGTGTCGAGAGTAATTCTGTCCCTTTAAACAGGGAGACATGAGACAGTAGCTGTGAAACTGTCCCTGCTGCTATCACTTAACCCCAGATAGCATAGGATCACATAACCACAAGAGCCAGATGTTGAGAAGAAAAATCCATCCCATGCTTTTCTTTACTAGGTCATCCAGCTGCTGGAAGGAAGTGAGGACATACTGTAAGGTTGCATGCCAGCGCAGTATCAGCTCACGCTGTGCAGCCTTTTCAGAGTAATGCTCCAGGAGCACAAGTGTGAGAGCTGGAGAGCCATCACACTGTGGTCTCATGACTGGATGAGCCAACTTAACTTATGGTTGTTGCTGTAGCAGGAAGCTTATCTGAAGCCTCCGTTGTACCCGTTCTCTTCATTTAACACTCACTGGTAGACGCATCTTGACGTAACTCAGAGGACTGTAAAATGATGAGGGCCTATCTAATAAATTCTCTCATTGTTTGAAATGTCCCCTTTCTTATGAGGCATAGTTTTATCTTAATTTGACCGCATCAGAAAGATACCTGTATAAATAGGGTGTTCATTTGCGGCAAATAAAAAGAGGACCATGGGCTGCAGTTTGGACACCCCTGTCTTGATCAGAAATCAAATATGGAGGGATTATACCCAAATTCAGGAATTTATTTCATTGCCATAGAGTGAGTTCATTATATCAACACGAGAAGCTGGTCCTCTGTATGGAGGCAGCGTCATGTATTTACAATTGTCTTGATTGTCAGTCTCCCTTAAAGCCTCCTGCTCTCACTTCATTCTTGACCCCGCTGCCATCACTCTTTCCAAGCCAGATGTAATCTCGGCCCGTACTACGTCAGACAGGGCCAGAGGAACGATGGGGTGACCAGTCAGTCTTTTTGTATTGTTGGGAAAAAGAAGGAAGGAAAAGGAAAGGAAGAGCTCAGCTGGAAAGGTTTCTGAGTTCACACCAAGTGTTGTTGTGCACTGGGACCTTACAACAGGAAGATGAAGTGACCACATTTGCATCATGGCATTGAAACGTGCATTCTCATGCAAAAATGATGCTGATGAGCATGACCTTTTACAGATACTCATATTTGTTTACTTACTGATAAGGTAATACAACTCCTATAGGAACAGAGTAATCATTAAAAAGCTGGAGCTTGGAGAAAGAAACCAGGGAGGAAGAGGGAGGGGGTGAGGAAGTGGGAGTGTATGTGTGTGTGTTTTTGGCAGGAGTGCTCAAGAGCTCAAGTCTTTTGTTGCCTGACATTCTCAGGTACCATGGTTACAGGTTAGGAAAGCACAATCCTGCTTTATCTCCTTCATTAACTCTTTGTTGGACAAGCATTTTTGGTTCAATGCATCAGCAGAGACCGACTCCCCTCAGGTCACACGGTGTGTCTCTCACCTGTCTCTGCTCTAGCAGGCAATGGAATCCTTTACACTGAATTAGATAGGGACTGGTTGTATCACTATACAGTCAATATGCAATATTGCATGATATATAGTACAGTCACTATACATACAATTTATAACTAAGTACATTTCTAACATGACATTGTGCCACATTTCTGTCCTTTTTCGGAAGCCCCCTGGTAATATTGCTGTACTGGAATCCACCTCTTTTTTCAATTGTGTATTTTGGTGGATTTAGGGAAATAAGTGGTTTAGATAACTGGGCTTATCTGTACTGTGGTTAACGAAGGGTTTCGGGAAAATTTCAGCCAAAACGCAAATCCATTCTGAAATGGATAGTTATTTTTATCATAATGATTATAATTTACATTTACATATGTATTTTCATTCATCGGATCATTGGCAAAAAATCTACCAATGAAACTAAATCAAAACAATCATCATACATGTCAGTTGCATGCCCAGATGCAGAGAGCTGGTTGTTCTCCAATTTAAGGGGAACTTACATTTTACAACTGAAGACAACAATCCAATATAAAATAAAAGGCTCATGTCAGAGTAATGAAGGTACATTTTCTATATTCATTACCTGGTTACAATAATTTCATATTCCATTTCTGCTAGTTGATCTACCCATTGGATCTTTAAATGGTTTTCAGAATGGGGGACCTGTAGATACCCACTCTGGCATCCATGTTTATAGCTTGTTTATATTTTTTGCTGGCCTCATTTTCAGCTAGATGTATGTTTGAAAGGTCTGTATTCTTGGAAATGACTGTCAAAGTAGAGGGTCCGAATCCGAGGCTAGAAAGTTCTTGCGGGAGGTTTTGTGTGCATGGCATGAATCACAGTTGGTGGTGTGTCTTTGGGAGACAAGTAGGTATATATCACCGAAGCCTCTGCCCATCCACTAATCCTCTCCCATACCTCCGCCTCCCTCGTGTCTTTCTCCCCAGCCTGGGCGTAATATCCAGTTTGTCTCAGACACATTCATCTGCCCCCCGAGTGGCTTCTTACAGATTAACAGTGGATGGAGTTTGGAGGCTGCAACGTCCCAATGATCACTCAGCTTTTAACTTGGGGCCGGATCTGTGCTGCAGCACCATTGGCGTAGACTTTGAGACGTACGTGAACATTGCATGGACATCGCCAGAGACGTGTTCGTGTCGGTGAGAAGCGATTTGTCGCAAATGATCCAGCACTGAAGGGGAGGCTGCGGTGACTGTGGTTTGTCCAGGAGATGCATGAAGGAGCCTTGGCATGTTCCTGTACAAAGCCCTTAAACACAGAGATGAAGAGGAGGACGTCCAGGTACACGATCGGAGGCTCGGTCTCACTGGTCCAGCAGTGGGATGACCCGATGTTATTTGGTTGTAGGTGGCATGGTACAACGGGCAGTGTGGATGGAGCTATGGACGTAAGAGATGTATCTCAGGGACTTAAGGGACATTGAGCTGGTTCCTCCCCTCTGTCTCTTCAACTGATTCACCTGGGTCTTCACCGGTTGATATACCAACCTGACAACATAACAACATTAGGGTTTGAGTTTCGGAAATTGTTGGAAATCTTTGCTTCCAGGCAGGTGATGGTTTCTGCAGGTTTCCCGTCTTTGTGCTGGCAGGGATTAACGCTGTTAATCACTCGCAAGTCCCTCTGAGCTGCGCTGAGGGGAAACCAGGAGGAATGAGGCATTAATTGAAAATTCCTTTGTCACAAAATTCTTGTTGCGATAAAAGGGGCAACATTGAAATGATTTTTGATGACGTTTTCAATACTAGCAGCTTCCTTTCAGATGTCCTCATGCATTTTGTTATCTTTCATTTAACATCCTAGATTGAGGAGTCGTTCTGAACTGTAGTAAAGTCATAAGCTTCCCTGTTTATTTATACCTTGTTGACCTCTGAAGTTACAATTGTCATAATATCTGCCCTGTTTGCAGAGATACTCTGTTACTGCATAAAGGACCATTGTTTTCAACAACCTCTAGGGAACCATTTGCTGGTTTAATTCACCAAACGCAAAAACAAAATAAAGCTGCCACTATCCACCGCTCACAACACTTCTTTCTCCTCTCTCTATTCACAGTCCCAGAAACCCTGGATAGAAAGCACTTTCACCAAGAGGGAATGTGTGTATGTACTTCCAGTGTCAAAGGACCCCCACAGGTATGTGCTCAGAGGAACTGCAGTCAGGTTTGTGGTGATTGCCATGGAAACGGGGTAATTGTATGGTGCAGTGCGTTAAGCAATGCCCAAACCCTAACCACTACTCTGCTACGGGTAAATGAGTCTGTTTCTGCACAATTTTAATGTTTATGTCTGTTGGGTGTAATTATGGTGTTAAATGTGGACCCAGAAGAAGCACTGATTTGTATTATTGTCCCGTGTCTTGGCTTCGCTCTTCATTTTATAATCAGTCTACCATTTTGGAAATCGTCTCACCCCTCCCCCTTTAATTTGATCTATTGATCCCAATTTCCTTTTTAAAAAGTAACTTTGAATCATTTTCTCCATTCGATGTTGAGACTCTTTTCTATCTTTCGTTTCTCGCAGACTCACTGGAATTTAGCAGTGCAGTGTTAAATGTGTGCAGAAGGTCTCACTTTGACTTCTTATGCAGAACACACTTACACACGGAATGGCTCAATCAATATTCAGCAGATGATGTAAACCCTCATAATGAGAATTCTAGTATTTTAAAATGTGTAGATTCCCACCATTCTGTGTATTTCATTTTTTTGCCTCTGTGAACCATCTCTGTTTGTAATTAGACTTTCCTCTCCCTTCTTGTTCTTAACTAACCACGCTCTGCTTCCTGTGTTTTCTTTTGCATTAATTATTTGTCAGTGGCTTTTCTGCTTTAACCTCGGTTCCTGCTGCCGCTCACCCAGTAGTTGAGTTAGCCAACATGCAGGCCTGCGTTTGACCACGATCAAAGCCACAGTCCACTTGGCAGGTTTCATAACTCTCTCTTGGTGAAATGCCAAACTGCCTGATAACCTTCCCCCATGTCCTCTAACTGTTATGCCAACCAAGAACCTGCCTCTCACTGAAAGAGATCAGACTACTACAACTGGCTTTTCTGCACTTGCAGTGTGCTTATATCCAAATCCGTGGTTGAATATGTTGATGTCTTTTCAGATGCCTTCCAGGTTGTCAGATTTGCCAGCAGCTGGTCCGGTAAGTTATTTTTCAGGTCTTTTTTATTTGTTTCTGTTTTGTCAAGAACCAGTCATTTCACACCAGGCAGAAAAAGCCTCTTGGCAACTTCTTTTTTCCGTGAAATTCCACTGAACATCAACCCTCCTCAGGAAACAATTAACTTCCAGGCTTTGTGTATCAGGATGCACATTCTCTTCTGAGGTGATTTCAAAGAGGCCGAGAGGAAGAAATGCCCCTGCTGGTCATTATTATGACTATTTAATGAAACACATTTCTGGTTTGTTTGTTTGTTTCGTCAGTTGTTTTCCCCCAAATGTTATTTTGATTATCTACATTAATGGTTTCAGATGTGAACATTAGAAGTCTCTTAAAGGTACAGTGTGTGGAATTTAGTCACATCAAATTAAATATTAAATATATAGTTAGACCATTCTGAGCTTTTTTGTGCAATATGGCTGCCTCACAATAGCGAGGAACTGTTCTTAAAGGCACAGTGTGTACGATTTGGTGAAGTTGCATTTTGTATCCATCGCTGATCCAATCCCTTTCCAGCATGCAGGAGAACTTATGGTAGCTCTAGTCGTCATTAAAGCTCAAAGGATGTAGAGTATGTCCACTCTGGGCTACTATAAAAACATGGTGGCCCCCATAGAGAGGACCTGCTCCTCATGTAAATATGAATTAAAGGGTTCATTTTAGGGCAATTTCAAAAGCATATCATATATTCAGGTGATTATACATTTGCAAAAATGTCAGCTATAATCTATTTTATCTACACATAGAAGTGATAAAAATGGACAGATTTTACACACTGTACCTTTTTAATATGAATATGTAGGTCACTCTACATTCTTCCATTTCAGTGGAAGCAATACTTATAATAATAGTTATAATAGCAAACTTCCATGAGGTCTTGCTGCTGCTCCATTTCATCAAACAATTTCTATGTTTATTGTTATCATTGAGAGACAACTCCTGGCCTAAAGTAATTCTTGTATGTTTACATATGCAAATAATCACTGTCCTCACCAGTTTCAAACACTTGGCTTCTTAATGTATTGCACAATGCTTTTTTAATATACCCAATATGCAAAGTTCTATTCTATGTTCTGCAGTATATATAACAATGTTATAATGCAAGGAAGTAATATTAATGAGTCACTGTGTTTTGGTTGTGTTTTAATATGGTTGGAATGAAGTAACTACTTAAGTAAAAGCACTTTGATATGTTCCTATCTATTCAAATGCTTGTGTTCACCCTCTGTAGATGCTGCTGTGGGCGGCTGGTGCGCCAACATGTTGGCTTCACAGCCAGCTTGGCCACCAAGTACTCGGACGTGAAGCTGGGTGAGAAACCCAGCCCGTCCATGCCGGAGCTGGAGGAGTGGTCGGTGGAAAAACACACAGAGGCCAGCCCCACTGACGCCTATGGTGTCGTCAACTTCCAGGGAGGGTCTCACTCGTACAGAGCCAAGGTAAGAGGGTACATTCTTCCCTGTCAGAGGGCAGCTTTTCTGAGTCAACAGAAAAAAAGTTGCATTTGTCTTAATAGCGGTGACGCGTAGGTGAAATCCTCATCCTGGTTTGTTCCTTTTTGATGATTTTGGTCCAGAGTCACATGGTGATTTGACAAAATTAAGAAATGTACACCCTCGGTTTTTGTTTATTTCTTCAAGCTCTTACATCAGAATCTAATTTAAATAGAATAATTAGATTACAAATAATTAAATCTGAATGCCCCTTGCCTAACCTCTAGCCAAATACCTATGGTAGTTTGTCCATTCTGAGCTCCTGTAACAACATGGTGGTGCAACATGGCTGCCTCTATAGCAAGGACCCTCTTCCTTGGGGCTGATTTTGGGGTAACTGAAATGGCAGTATCATGAAACATGCTCATGTTACAATTATTTTTGTATTATGTATCTGCTAATATGTTTAATTAAACATGCATTTTACACACTGGACCTTCAATTTAAGTAATAAAAAAAGTTTATTCAAAAACAATTGTAGGTTACTTAATATCTTTTTGTAAACGCTAGAGATAGTTGATGGTGTAAATTCACGTAGATCAGCACATTCTGAAATACGTCAGCCAACATTAAAAATCACCCAAAATTGCATTCATTGGCCATTCTGATGTTTGATTAGAGCTTCAGCAGATTTTCTCCATGACTACTTACACGGCATTTCTGCCATGGGATTTACTGATTCGATATTAGAGTCAATGATCAATCAATTCATCTGATTATCTACATGAATCAGTAGACATGTCATGTTTTTAACCAGCTTCTAACACCCTTTGTGTGTGTGTTGTGTGTGTGGGTGTGTGTGTGTGTGTGTGTGTGTGTGTGTGTATC
>JAFBJT010110238.1:0-19678 GCA_016785325.1 Chascanopsetta lugubris | reverse complement strand
AGCCAAATACCTATGGTAGTTTGTCCATTCTGAGCTCCTGTAACAACATGGTGGTGCAACATGGCTGCCTCTATAGCAAGGACCCTCTTCCTTGGGGCTGATTTTGGGGTAACTGAAATGGCAGTATCATGAAACATGCTCATGTTACAATTATTTTTGTATTATGTATCTGCTAATATGTTTAATTAAACATGCATTTTACACACTGGACCTTCAATTTAAGTAATAAAAAAAGTTTATTCCAAAATAGAATTGTAGGTTACTTAATATCTTTTTGTAAACGCTAGAGATAGTTGATGGTGTAAATTCATGTAGATCAGCACATTCTGAAATGCGTCGGCCAACATTCAAAATCACCCAAAATTGCATTCATTGGCCATTCTGATGTTTGATTAGAGCTTCAGCAGATTATCTCCATGACTACTTACATGGCATTTCTGCCATGGGATTTACTGATTCGATATTAGAGTCAATGATCAATCAATTCATCTGATTATCTACATGAATCAGTAGACATGTCATGTTTTTAACCAGCTTCTAACACCCTTTGTGTGTGTGTTGTGTGTGTGTGTGTATCAGTATGTGCGTTTATCCCACGACTCGCGGCCGGAGAGCATCTTGCGCCTGATGCTGAAGGAGTGGCACATGGAACTACCCAAAATCCTCATCTCTGTCCATGGAGGGGTTCAGAACTTTGAGCTGCACCCACGCATCAAGCAGGTGGTTGGAAAGGGCTTGATCAAAGCTGCAGTCACCACCGGGGCCTGGATCCTCACCGGAGGGGTCAACACAGGTAAAGCAGATTATTCCTCTTATTCTGGCAGAGTGTGTAAAGTTCCCCTGCTGATTGTGTGGTTTGAGGAACACTGTTGAATTTACAGGTGTAGAGCGCAGACAAGGGGAGGGGGAAATGCAATTTCATGGTTATTGTGTAGTCCAGAATCATGCTGTTTACTTTCATCTAGTTGTAAGATAAAGGTGGATGCAGCAGTGTTTCGCCACAACAAACATCTCCTGAGACCAACTCCTCAGCTAAAACACCGATCAGTGCACCACAAATTTGAGCTGTTCAGTCAGAGATAAAACAGTTTTATACTTGTTATTTATTGGTCGTAGATAGACAGTTATATCAGTTAAAAGTTCAAATAGTAAGATTTGATTAAAAGTATTTCAAATAGGCAGAAATGTTACATGTGCCTGTAGGTGGCACATGTTCTCTTTAAACACTGTGTCAGCAGTTGGATAATAATTGTGTTGACAGGTTATTGTTGTTGATGTTATTATAATTGTTGTTATTGTTATTTGAATTTAAAATCCTCACCAGCAGACCAGGCGGAAGTTGACATTTCAATATTTTAGATAAACTTTATAGTTATATCAATAAAGAAAATTCTCATCTACAGTTTTTTAGTATAATAAATTCACAAGAAATTTGTTTTTTTTTAAGTTAATAAAATTAGTCTTTCTCTGCTACACAATTATAGAAATTCAGAGGAATGTACTATTAAAGAGTGTCTCACTGTTGCACAGACAGTCAGTTTGATGTGCTGATGTTGCAGTTGTTGTAATACCAGGTTCAAACCGTGTCATTTGGCTACATGAGGTGGCTGAGGTGTGTCTGCAGCCACAGCGCAGCGTTAAGGCCATGTGGTCTGATCATAGTGTTTAAATCATTACTCATTGGGTCAATTACCCAGAACAGTGATTACTCCTAATGCCCATCTGGCTTCCTGACCAGCTGGGACACACTGCTGGATCACAAATTACTGCTGAACCCATGAGATCCATCAGCTGAGGATTGTGGCTCACAAACTTCTCTAGGACTAATGCACTTGTTGTGGACTTGCCCCCATGGGATGTGTTTGGGTCAGAGATGCTCAGGTGTTTTGACAATGTTTTCTCTCTTGTGCTCATTAAATGGGCTTTAGGAAGCTTTCCAAAAGGGGGGTATATACCATAAACTGTATGTATTTATTTAAGGAGTGAAAGAACATTTAGCTGAAAAAGGGTTATTCATTGATTCTTGTCTCTGTTCTCAAGGTGTGGCAAAGCATGTGGGTGACGCCCTCAAAGAGCACTGTTCCAGATCATCAAAGAAAATTTGCACTATTGGGATGGCACCCTGGGGAGTCATTGAAAACCGGAATGATCTCATCGGCAGAGACGTAAGAAAGTTTTCGATTTCAATTTCAGTCTCACTATTTCTTCTCCTGGAATTTCATGTCAAAATGTTCTTTTTTCCTCTCCACAGATCATCGCTCCATATCAGACGCTTCTGAACCCTCTCAGCAAACTCAATGTTCTCAACAATCTGCATTCCCATTTCCTCCTGGTGGATGATGGCACGGTGGGCAAGTACGGTGCAGAGGTCAAACTGCGGCGAGAACTGGAGAAGCACATCAACCTCCAAAGAATACATGCACGTAAGAAAGATTATTTTAATTTAAGACCAGGAGGCTGTAACGCCTCATTTCTATGTTGGCATACTGTCATGGTTAAGTGATATGGGTGGCTTGTTTGCTAACAGCTGGAACTTAAAGCTACTCTGGTTTAAATATGATGTAGCTCCACGTCCATATCAGATGTATGTCACAGCTATTTTTAGATCAACACGGTTCAATAAATTCATACGTGTGGAGAAATAATATAAATATAACATGAAAATGAAAAATACATGATTATTATTATTATTATTGTTATTATTATTAATAATAATAATAATAATCGTGATAATTATAATAATTGTTGTTGTTGTTATTATGATAACAAAAACAGAATTTAAGTTTTATCTCTCTTTTTATAATGATGATCAAAATAGCTATAACATCATCATACATAAACTGTGTGTTTATATATTGTTTGCCATGTGGGGAGGCCTATCTAATGTCTGTGGTCCTTGAATTGCGACTGAGCTCCTGTCCATTCTGTTTGACAGGTATCGGTCAGGGGGTTCCGGTTGTGGCTCTCATCTTTGAGGGGGGTCCCAACGTGATCCTGACTGTGCTGGAGTACCTGCAGGAGAGCCCCCCTGTCCCTGTGGTGGTGTGTGAGGGGACGGGCCGGGCAGCCGACATACTGGCCTATGTCCATAAGCAGACTGAGGAGGGAGGGTAGGATATACAAACTCACACACACACACACACACACACAAATAATCAAGAGTTGAAACTTGGATGGTTTGGCCTAAATATCTCCTTCGTCAGAGGCCTCAAAATATTATCCCTTGTCCCCAGGGGGTATTTTCATCTTTGCTCCAAGTTTGGTCAAAATTTAAATCGTTGAATGCTCGAAAACAGCCAAAGATTAAAAATAAATATCTCTCATGAGACACAAAAGCTGAAGTTGATCCCTTAGCCCAGAGTATCTGTATATATCTATATAGATTTAGGCTCATGAGGTCACACTGCAGCATTTGCGAGGTATGATACAGAAATCTTGATTTGTTTATAAATCAGTATTTTGTTGTACTGTGTGAACCGGGACCGTGTCATTTCTCTTCAGACGTCTTCCTGATGGTGTGGAGACGGACATCATCGCGACCATCAAGAAAACCTTCAACTTCAGCCAGAGCGATGCCATCCACCTTTTCCAAACTCTGATGGAGTGCATGAAGAGCAAGGAGCTGGTGAATCCCACTTTTTGGTTTTCATACCAAAATGATATAAGCAAAGTTCATTTATACGGGAATATGATACTAATAAGTGTTTTGTCTTGTTTTCACCAGATCACTGTATTTCACATCAGCTCTGAGGAGACGCAGGACATTGACGTAGCCATTCTGAGAGCATTACTCCAAGGTTAGTCACCTGTTTTTCTCTGAACGCCCGCCCACCTCTGCCTCGGTTTCGCCCACCATGAAACCTTACTTTAGCCAATCATCATCACTTATATACAGTTGTCTCCACCCCCTCACCAAAGGAAAGAAAAACAGCAGCAGCTTCTGTGACGGAGAGCCTGGTTTAGTGAAAACATTTTATCAACAGTAACGGCGATGTAACCACAGAAACTGTAACTATTTTGATAACTGAAAAAAGTAACAGACGTTTATTTGTAACGCCATTATTCCCATCATTGCTTCCCCCTCGCTCGCTGCCTCTCTCTCTCTCTCTCTCTCTCTCTCTCCTCTCTCTCTCTCTTCCTCTCACGTAAAGTTGGTTCAGTCTATTCATACGCTGAGGTTGTTGACACTGGGAGATTAAACTTTCAGGACTTTGTCATGTTTTCATTCTGATATAGATATGCTTTGAGAACAGAGTTCCCCCTCTGTGCCACCCCCCCTCACAGCTCCAGAGGAGATCATGTTGCTGGCGTTCACAGAGCCTCCTCAGTCTCTGAGCAGGACGCCACTTCTCTCTGTTCGGGAAGAATTCTCTGAGAAATTGTAGTTTCTGTTCTGCGGGCGTGAAGGAGGAAAAACACTCGGTGTTTGATTTTCTTTAAAGACCCTTGTGCACATGGATGTTGCAACAAATCCATAGTGGAGCTGCCTGCTCACCTGCATTCCACTTGATTTGAACAAAAGCCAGGATTTACAAGTCACAGCAGCTGATAGATCATCTGGAGAAACGGGTTCAGACGTCCATAAGACAAAGACCACAGCTGAAATGTCATCTCAATCTAATATTTGCCAGCCTCAGGCACATTCATCTTAGTGAAACAGTAACTCATCCTCTTAAAAGGTCCCGAGGGTGCGAAAGCTCGCAAGCCTTTTAAATACCATTACATTGTCCAGTGTGGTACAATTCATTTCATATTCAAGTTTTATCACAGTAAATGCCATCGTTGTTGTTTAAAGCTGAGAGGATCCAGCCCCTTATTTTAAGTCCGTCTGAAATCAGCTCATTTGCTATTATATTTTTATTTGACATCCTCATAGTTGATTTTCTTTGAAGTGAAAATGAGTGAAAGTACAGTTGTGCAGCACAGCGTGGATGACAGCTGGTTTACTCTGTAGTGTCATATCCTCTGCTGCTGTATTAGAGTGTAATTGAGTGTATTACAGCCCCGGCCCTACTCTACTAACTCCCTCTAATCCTGCTCACTGGCTTACAGGAAATACACAGTTAATAAGGCTTTGCTTGCCTTATGCCTTTCTGTGTTTTTCAGGTACAAATGCATCTGCCTTCGATCAGCTGGTCTTGACTCTAGCCTGGGATCGTGTAGACATTGCCAAGAATCATGTGTTTGTGTATGGACAGCAGCTCCTGGTAGGTCTGTGTGTGTGTGTGTGTGTGTGTGTGTTTGTTTGTCTCTGGTCTGAAGCACCAGGGGACTGGACCCGGTCAGGCTGCTGTGAACTGCTTGTCTTGACTGTAACATGAACCCTCTTACTGTCGTCCTTATGGTCGCTCCTCAGAGCTGGTGTTTGTTTTGAAGCTCGGGGACTCCTGGCTCTTACGCAAACCAAGAAACCGAGAATGTTTGTTGATGCTTTTTGCAAAGCGTCTTTTATTTTTTGGCATACTTTATATTTTATATTTTTGGGCCTCTGCGTCGTTGTGTTTGTTTTGTAAATAATGAATTGCTGTGGACATAAGCGCAGTAACAGAATGTTTATATATGTGTGTATAAAGGTGAGCTCTCTGGAGCAGGCCATGCTGGATGCACTTGTGATGGACAGGGTGGATTTTGTCAAGTTGCTCATAGAAAACGGTGTGAGCATGCACCGCTTCCTGACAATCAGCCGGCTGGAGGAACTCTACAACACGGTAAACTCATTAAATAAATATATAACAAACTGTATATGTGTGTCTATAAGTTCTAATGATTTCCTTGATCTCTTTATTTTAGAAACAACCTCCTAACAATCCAACTCTCCTCCACCTGGTCAGAGACGTGAAACAGGTAACTCACCTCATGTGTTAGTGTCCATTTATACAAAGTGTGTTGTTGTGTATGTTTGTGTTTCTTTTCTTTTCTTTTTGTTCCCATTTATAGAGTCATCTGCCTCCAAATTATAAAATCACGTTGATTGATGTGGGTCTAGTGATCGAGTACTTGATGGGCGGGACTTACAGGTGCAACTACACCAGGAAACGCTTCCGAATCATTTACAACAATCTCCATGGCAACAGCAGGGTGAGTATGAATTGTAGAAGCCTGTCATGTGCTCTAAATGTCAAATATGTATTACTGTGTTCCCGTGTGAAACTTCTTTGTTACAAATGGAGATGGAGTTTTTGTCTGAAGATGTGTCAATGTTGTGCACAGAGATCAGGGCGACACACAGCAGGTCCTGGTTCTCATTTGAGGAAGAGCCACGAGTCTTTCAGTATGCAGGCCGACAAGAAGGAGAAGACCAGACACAACCACTTCATCATGACTGCTCAGCCGTACAAGCCTAAGGTAAAGTCCTGGCTAAACATCAGCATGGACATCCTCTGCAGGACATGTCTGAAAAACATAGATGATCTTAGATGATCCTCAGAGACTAAGAAGCCTCTATTATATCTCTGTCTGCATCCTCTTGTAGCTGGAGTCGTCCACAGAGCAGAACAAGAAGAGGAGCAAGGAGGAGATTGTGGACATTGACGACCCTGAGACCCGGCGCTTCCCTTACCCTTTCAATGAGCTGCTGGTGTGGGCTGTGCTGATGAAGAGGCAGAAGATGTCGCTCTTCTTCTGGCAGCACGGAGAGGAGAACATGGCCAAGGCTCTGGTGGCCTGTAAACTGTGTCGCTCGATGGCCTACGAGGCCAAGAAGAGCGACGTGGTGGACGACACATCAGAGGAGCTCAAGGAGTATTCCAAGTAAGATTTGTAACCTCTTCTCATCTCTGAAAGTAAACAAGAAGCCTTGGTCATGCTGATAATGTTTTCCAGTGAGTTTGGGACCTTAGCCGTGGACCTGCTGGAGCAGTCGTTCAGACAGGATGAGACCATGGCCATGAAGCTGCTCACCTACGAGCTGAAGAACTGGAGCAACTCCACCTGTCTGAAACTGGCAGTCTCCTCCCACCTGCGGCCCTTTGTGGCCCACACCTGCACCCAGATGCTGCTGTCTGACATGTGGATGGGACGGCTGAATATGCGCAAGAACTCCTGGTACAAGGTTCATGTTCCATTTAGATTTTATTTTTGGTAACAAAACAAGACGTTTGTGTAATCTGATGCTGTGTCTGCGCTTTAAAAGTTCTTCGATCACATAGAAGAAAAAGTACATTGAATAAGATGCAGGCAAAATTATTATTCGGATGTTCCTCCTTAATGTATAAGCCTTGTGTAGTTACACCGATTTTACTTGGTTTGTATGTTTACATCACAAGCACTTTTAATTACATTGTTTGGCCCAAGATGTGACGCTGGCATGAGGTGAGGCAGGTTTTCCCTCATTTGAAATGAAGAAGAGTTAATGAGGCAGGTTACCACAGCTGCAAAGTTGTTGTTCTTGTTGTTTTCTTCTTCTTAATTGTTGTTTTCCGCGCGTTCTTTCCTCTTGTGACGCATAATTGAAGAAAACATTTGAAGTCTACCTGATTTAATTATGCAGGTTGGCTCAGTCGTAATAGTTCTGGGTGATCTTGCAACCTTTGATGTGGCACCGTGCAGATTACCAAGGGATATAGACCGTATAGGACCAGTGATTTCTGTAGGAAAAGCTGCTGCCCAAAGCATTTTTAACTAACAACATCCTCAAGATACAGTTATAGTTGTATTTTGCATGTGCGATTTGGACTTGACATATATTTCAAAGGACAGCATTGACAAATGTAGCGGCATCCACCCACATGAGTGTGTCTGCTTGTCTGTAGGTGATTCTGAGCATCCTGGTGCCTCCTGCCATCTTACTGTTGGAGTACAAATCCAAGGCTGAGATGGCTCACATCCCTCAGAGCCAGGACGACCATCACATAACCATGGAGGACAGTGAGCACAACTTTCAGAATATACCTGAAGACATCCAAATGGTCAGATGATCTCCTCAGCCCATTCTTTCAAATGTGTTTTTCATGACCTAATGTCAATGCACTTAGAACGTGGCTTCAAACAAGTTGTTTATATATCGTCACATATAAGCCTAGGAAGAAGATGCTCTGATATACACTTAGGTTCTTGTCTTTCTGTCCTCTCTGTGAATCACACTCCCCTCTTTAATTAACTGTCTCTCCTTGTTGTTCCCTCACCACTGTGGCTTGCCGTCATATAATTTGGGGCTTTTTTTCATATGTTGGCAGGATGTGTTCAAAGAGGCCAGATCCCACGACCATGTGGAGGCGAAGAATGACATGGAGACGCACATTCGCTCGAGGAAGCTGCCCTTAACCAGGAAAATATATGCCTTCTATCACGCGCCCATTGTCAAGTTCTGGTCCAACACGGTATGAAGATACACACATAGACTCATCAACCTGTTTATATATGTCTTACTCGCCATCCCCTGAGAGCCGATAAAGTCCCAGATTCATGTACTCCAGTGTGGAAGTGATCAAACTGTGATGTTCTAATATCAAACTAAAGAGAGGGGGCACAGGGTGCAGCCTTATCAGATCAGTCACACAAAAGAAACACACACCCTATCTGAATATGTGTATGGATGCTCTTGCAGCACCACCCTGCTCAGGGAACATTATTATATAATATTTCACAGTCCACATAATTCATCTAAAACATTAAACACGTTCAATGTATTTGCTCTGGTTTACGGTAGAGTCCGACTTTTCAGTTGCCTGTGTCTCCATGACAAAGTCTAATGTTTATTCATATACACAAACCTTAGGCTGATTCCCAGGAACTCGGGAGAGAGTTCTATTTGCCGCCTTGGGCTGGGCTGTTTTTCACGCTGTTCTTCAGACTGATAACATCAGTGAAACTGCCAGTCTATGTAATGCTGCCTAACCCTGAGCTTATCTACATCTGCCGTACCTGTTTCCCCTCAGGGTTTCAGCACATTGTCCGTCAGATGGGAGCAGTAATGGTCGAGGTTCAGCAGTTTTTGAAATGTTTGATCCAATCCTGGTTTCAAGCTTTCCCACAGTCTTGGTGCAGTTATCATACTTTTCAGACACTTGGTGTTAGGGTTAATGTAATATTGGCACTTTTGACAAAATTTTTAAAAGATGAAAAATCATCGAACTAATTATTATCATCACTGGTCCTAAATGAATTATGTTCATTTATTAGCATTGTTAATATTTCTCTTTCGGGCATCATCAGTCATGATCAGACAGAATTCCATTCATCAACAGTAGGTGGCAGGATTGTGCCAGCAAGTGTATGTGTAATTCCTTGCTTGTTTACTGCTTTAAAGTAGTTCAATTTTTCACATTGTTTCGTCTCCCACTCTCAGCTCTTCTACCTGGGCTTCCTGATGTTTTATTCGTTCGTGGTCCTGGTGAAAATGCCTGAATGGCCTTCTCCTCAGGAGTGGGTGGTCATCCTCTACATCTTCACCTCTGCCATTGAGAAGATTCGAGAGGTGTGGAGAGACATAATCAAATATTTTATCCATGTCTTTGCCTGCAGATGTTTTTTATCATGACCTCAACACTCTCTCTCTTTTTTTCAGATGTTCATGTCTGAAGCAGGCAAAATAAGTCAAAAGATAAAGGTGTGGTTCAGTGACTATTTTAATGTGTCCGACTTCCTGGCCATCGTGATCTTCTTCATCGGCTTTGGCCTGAGGTTGGGGGGAGGTGCCGCCTTCTTCCCTGGCCGGACAGTTTACTGTCTCAACATCATCTTCTGGTATGTGCGACTCCTGGACATCCTGGCTGTCAACCAGCAAGCTGGACCTTATGTCATGATGATTGCCAAAATGGTGAGTTGTTTTTTCAGTGGATTTCCCATGGTTAGAATTAATTTATTTGAATTAGGACCATTTACTGACGTGTTTTTATGGTTATTTCATGTAGGTGGCCAACATGTTTTATATTGTGGTGATAATGGCGATCGTCCTGCTGAGTTATGGTGTACCCAGGAAAGCTATTCTGTACCCACACGAGGAGCCCAGCTGGACACTTGCCAAGGATGTGGTTTTCCAGCCGTACTGGATGATGTACGGGGAAGTGTACGCATATGAAATCGATGGTAAGGACGATGCGGATGGTAGGGGAGATTACCCAGGTAAGGACAGTTTTATTCAAAGCTTCTCACCACGGCATGACTGCTGATTGCTACTCCAAACGAGCACCTGAAATCAAACCCACGAGTGCCCTCATCATTTGTTCCCACTCTTTCACACAACGTGGGTCACTGGGCAGAGCCGACTCTCTGTGGGAGGGAGGGGGCACCTACACTGACGGTCCGGACTTGGCTATGAAGGGTCTTAGGAAGACGGTGATCATCGCTGGCCATAGACAGTAGATAAAGATGGAGGTAGAGACCGTGACGTCATGCTCATAAGGTTCATTGTCGGTGGTGAATTCGTCGGGCATCTTGCCGATGCCCAACTCCTCCTCGTTCCCTGGTTCATCCAAAAATGGGCAAAGAGGTGGAGGTCAGGTAGAGCTGGGTTGGGCCCATGGTCCTGTCGCAGCATCCACAAAATGTGCCATGTCAGCCCAGGTGTCACTCAAGAGGCCACGCCCCTAATTAAACACAACCTCAAACCTCAATAGAGTAAAGATTAGCTTGTTCGATAATAATTCACCCTGATTGAGACCAAAACTGTAGTTTGTACCAGACTTAAAACAAGGTTTCATTAACCTCTGAAGTTGATCATTGTAACATGGGAGTCTATTGGGAATGACTCGCTTTTGGAGCCTCAAGTGGCCACCCTGTGAACTGCAACTTCTTCCACATCTGTATTGGGCTCATTTGCCATCCCCGGAGTTGCCGCTTTACCCTGACATGTCACAAAAATGAGTTTTTCAGAAGTGATGAATAGTTAGATGTTGTGATGGTAGTTTGAGATTGTTGAAAGAACCAATGGAACCCTTGCAGTTTTAAATGTTGGTCTGTAAACTCATTCCTTGCTTCTTCTCCCCAGTGTGTGCCAATAACAGTGACACATCAGTGAAGTCCCTGTGTACAGCAGGAGTGTGGCTGACTCCTCTGCTACAAGCAGTCTACCTCTTTGTACAGTATATACTAATGGTCAACCTCCTCATCGCCTTCTTCAAGTAAGTCCATAATCGTTTTGAGCCAAATCCAGCTGTTTAGAACCCATCTCAGGCAAGTGCCTATAAGCAGATGTTTTTGATGTTTGCAGCAATGTGTACATACAAGTGAAGTCCATTTCTAATCTGGTGTGGAAATACCAGCGCTACCACTTCATTATGGCCTACCATGACAAGCCTGTCCTCCCTCCGCCCTTCATCCTCATGTGCCATATCTACTCCCTCTTCTGTATGTGTCGAAAGAGGAAGAAGGAGAATACCTACGGACCAAGTATGACCTCCCTGCGCCATAATGCATCTGACAAAGAGTTGAAATGGAGGTTCTCTTAAGCTTTCTGTGGAGTGGTTACATGTGTTCATCTTTTCTTAATTTCCTTGTAGAACTGTTTCTAACTGAGGAAGACCAAAAAAAGCTTCATGATTTTGAGGAGCAGTGTGTGGAGACGTACTTCCATGAAAAGGATGATCAGTTTCACTCTGGGAGTGAGGAGAGAATACGTCTTACCTCAGAGAGGTGGGTGTCTATTAAACATGTTCAAGTAGATAATATTCAACGTCAAAACTAAACTGCGACAAACTCTTTGTCATTTCCAGAGTTGAGACCATGTGTTTGCAGCTGAGGGAAGTTGGAAACAAGGTCAACTTTATCAAACGCTCTTTGCACACCCTGGACTCTCAGATTGGACACCTGCAGGATCTGTCTGCTCTGACCGTGGACACTCTAAAGACCCTCACAGCCCAGAGAGCATCAGAGGCCAGCAAGGTGCACAATCAGATCACCCGGGAACTCAGCTTGTCTAAAAACGTGGTCCCCAGCATCGCAACAGACATCGGGCCCCACTCCAAATCGTCCGTGATAGGCAAACGCAATGCAGGGCCCCTCTTCGGCTCCTCTTTCCCTCAGGAACGAGTCGACATCGCAGACTCTCTGTTTGGGTTGGGTGTAGGGGGAGGGACGGAAAGCCTCCAGAGAGTCAGGGCCATCCCTGGAGCGTTACAGGGGCTGGAACCCAACCTCAACCCCGCATTGAGTCCAGAGAGGAGGGACTTGTTTGGGCTCTGCCGTCTTGCTGCAGAGGCTGGCTCCTCAGGCAGTGCCGGCTCCAGTGCCTTTGTCCAAAGTGCTGTGGCTTTTTCCCCTCCGGAGCTGCGTCTCCGAGTTCACTCGCTCACTCAGAGTAAGCTGACCCGTCCACAAGAGCCGGGCCTCTCCGACTCCCCATCCAGCCTTCCCAATGTACCCTCCGCTGGGGCTCAGTTCCACATCAGCAGCACCCCCTCCCAGCCCAGTGGCTCCAGCCACCCGGAGCTCACTCTGGCTGGGCTCTACCAGCAGCAGCACCAGCCAGACAGCACCACTGTAGAGTTTGGTGCTTTCGTTGGTGAGTATGAGAACGAGGGTGAATGTGATGTTGATGAGAAGATGAGAGAGGAGGATGAGAGCGGTGTGTGTGTGTATCCTACTGTTGTCGTCGTCTCGACTTCAGCCTCTGCTCAGCCTTCCCGCTTGTCTGCTTTCACTGCGAACGTGCCAGAGAACACCAAGAGCTTAGATAGAGGGGACAGAGAGACCGAGGGGAGTCGGGGATATGTGAACAAGGCGTTCTGCGACGATGAGGGCAGATGGGACTCTCTGAGTAAAGAGAGCAGAGACGCTGATGTCTCACCAGAAGCTGAAACACCAGGGGGTCACAAAGTACCACGGCCCAAGCATACCCCTGCAGCAGCACCCAGGAGACCCCGCAGACGAAAGGACAGGAAACGGTATGAGTCAGGACCAGCAGAGTCCTCCTGTGGTGCTCAAAGTGAGTCAGAGGTCAACGTGTACAAGAGGAACACAACAAGAGGTTTGAGTTCTAGTCTGAAGCTGAGGGCTGCATCTGCTGGGTGCTTGGGCATGTCCATCTCCTGAGATCAGGATCCCAGTCAAACTCTAGCTGTCACCTATCCTTCTCTTTCCCTGCTTTCTGTGTGAGCTGTGTCTCCTCTGTTCATTGGTGCTTCTGAGCTGTTTGAAATCCTGAATGCCAGCCATCTTATTTTTAACACATTGATACATGAAGGGTGTGTTCTTCTCTGGTGTTGATTGTGTCAGCTGATCAGGAAATGTGCTTGAACATTGTTGATTATTTTGAAGGGATATAACAATAAAAGCTTAATCATCTTTTTTTTTTTCTTGAAAATGGAAAATGAATTAAACAATTCCAATGTTTGCAGGACACAAAGATAGTCTGGACCTGCAGCACTCGACACCCATAGAAACCTCCAGCAGGCAGCAGAGCCCGGCCACGAAGATCAGATCACAGGTGTGTCTTTGTTTAGTTAGTATTGAGTCTGAATTTTACAACTTCAATCATTAAATTGTGTATTTTATCAATTTGACATTACACTTCGAAATACACCTTTACCCAGGCTTCCAGTCTGACTTTATTTTCTTGTGATAATGGTTGCAGACTCATCCTGAAGGTCATGGTCACATCAGGGCGGTGAACTCTTACGCTGGTTTCACCGAGCTCGACAGAAAACCAGCTTTTCTCCATCCTGACTCCAGTAAGATCTCCTCCGTTCACACACATCCTCCCTTTGTATTCATGTCACAGTTCTCGGCTGATCTCGTACATGTAGCATGATGATGGGAGAAGTGCTTGATGTAGCGGTTGGTTCTGTCCTTGCAGCTCTGACAAAGAGGGACAGAAGCAGAGTGTCGGCTGAAGACATCCTCGTCCATGAGGACCCCAGAGCTGCAGTGCTGGTGAGAAATCTGTCGGTTAATACTTCAAGGAAAACAAAGCATCTGTGTGGTGTAACTCTTTTAAACTTGAATCATTCCAGTGTCTGTCATTGGTTAATCATCTGTCATTTCTCCACTAGGAAAAGGTTCTGGTCAAATCAGCCCAAGCCAGCAGCCTGTGAGTGTCACACAATGTCAGAAACACACACACACACACACACCCCACGCCACTTAATTATGCATAAACACTTGATTGAATAAAAATTAGCAAGTTAGAAATGAATCACGCCCTCCCATTGACTCCTTTAGCCAGCACATGAATCTGTACTTGGTATTTAGGTTTGCGTACACAAACATTTCACTTGCACTAGAACCAAGTTAACCCTGTTAATGTATAATATTCTGAAGTTTTGTTTAACTTGTACGTTGCTTTTCAGGCGAACCCCTGGTGAAGATACTCTGAATGGTAAGATGTCTTGTGCCATTCCTCTTCCTCCTCTGTCATAGCAGATCTCAGCATTCCCTCTAATTTATGGATTGTTCTTACTTATTATTTGTATGACCTCTGCTTGACGATACCTCATGACTGTAAGCTTTACTGAGCCTCCCTTATTCTTTGGTTACAGCTGCAGTTTCTCTCTACATCCCACGACACACCCCCCTGGGGTCCAGGAAGGACTGTAAGTTACTGACAATGACAGATCAAACTGAATATCTGGTGTTCATCACATGACTGACAACAAAGCTCCACTGTAAAAGATGATGGTGAAACTATTTAAAGAAATTAAAAGTGTGTAATCACCCGAATGTATCAACCTAAAATGAGCCTTTACGTTTGCATCATTTGCTGGTCCTTTCTGCAGAGGCAGCCATGTTGTACCACCATGTATTGAGAATTTGCCCAGATCGGGCAAACCTTGAGTTTGGAGAGGAAGGGTGATGTGAGGTCAACTGCAACATGCAACCTCACCTCTAGATGTCACACTATCTTACACATTTAAGTGGACAATGTCAGTGGTTAGAATCCAGCCTGGTACCCTCGCTGCATGTTGTATCCCCTCCTCTCTCATGCTCTCGCTTTATGTAGGAACATCGTTAAGCCTCACCAGCATTTCTTCAGTGTTGTGCCATTGTCATAGAATCTACCTGGTTGTGGCTGATGCCCCGCCCTCTGCCCTTGCTGTTGTCACGGGCAGGATGCTACACAACATCTGGTCAAACATAGCCACTCAGAAACATCCTGTGCACATCAAAACAATGAGAAGATACTATATAATTACTGAACGTGACAGCAAACACACTCTTCAGGTGGCTCGCTTCGTATATTTTAGAAAATCCCGCATACTCTGTATTTGAGTGCAAACGTATTTCAGAGTCAATTGAAAGTGCTGTGTAAAGATTAACAGGTACCTTGTTTTCTCTGCAGCTATTGGCTCACCTTTCAAGCCCATGGAAAACTACCAGTACTCAGGTGAGACATGGACTGGTATTCTTCTGCTCATCATATATTCATTTTATATATAGAATTAGAATTTATATACCAACATTCTTTCTCTGCTGTCCTCATCTACACTCCTGTGCCTTAATGTCTGTGTTTATACATGTTTGCACTTCTCCTGTTTCAGCTGTGGAGCGTAACAACTTGATGAGGTTGTCCCAGAGCATCCCCTTCACTCCTGTGCCCCCTAGAGGTGAGTTTGGGTCATGGTGCATTCCTGCACGTGTCAGGTCATGTAAACCAACCACAGATGCAACTGAAAGACAACAGAGGAGGATGAGGAGGAGGTGTGGAATTTACTTAGATGTTCAGTCGTGCTTGGGCTGTTGTTGGTTTAGGTGTGGTGTTTTTATTCTTGTGTTGCTCTTTTGTCTTCAATGAGGAGGAAATACTTCAGCTACTTCTTTGCCTCAGTTTTAATGTGTAGGACATTACATACAGTTTCCCCTTGTGTCTTGCCAGTGGTATGAGGAAGTGTTTTACAGCATGTGCAAAAATCTTAGAGGGTTGCAACCATTCCTCTCAACTCTTTGATTTGAATATCCTTAATATACTTTACATGGAAAATGCACAAAATGTGCAACATGGACTAAAAGTCTTCAGCAGCGCCAGGCTCAGTGTTTCATAACAGCACAGTCGTCATTTTCCTGTTTCGGCCTCCATAGGAAGCCTTAAAACAAGGCGTGGTGCATTGTTGCCACATCTGTGTGCCAAGACGGATGAGTTGGCTAAAAGGGTTTTTGCTCTCGACCAAAACCTGGTTGTAAGTCAGTGCTGCATCTTGCTTGTGTCGATTCAGGGCTGAGATATGTAGATGGTGAGATGTGGCTCTTTATTGTAAGACTATTTTAATTTCATCTTCCTTATTAGACCTGTGATGAACTGTATCCATGGTCTATTTGAATCAAATTTGAATGGTTGACATCCTTCACGGAGAAGTGAGAAGCCCGACGATTGCTGATGAATATTCAAATGTGTATTCAAAGTATTTCCACCGACGGGATACTGGCATGGTTCATGTTGCGTTGTGGCCACATCTCTGTGTGTCCCTTAGGGGAGCCGGTGACTGTGTACCGTCTGGAGGAGAGCTCCCCCAACACCATCAACAACAGCATGTCTTCCTGGGCTCAGCGGGGCCTCTGTGCTAAAATCGAGTTCCTCAGTAAGGAGGAGATGGGCGGAGGACTCCGGCGAGCCCTCAAGGTGCTCTGCACGTGGTCCGAGTACGACATCCTGAAGCCAGGACACCTGTACATAGTAAAGTCCTTCCTCCCTGAGGTGGTCCAGACGTGGCAGAGCATCTACAAGGACGACACTGTGCTGCACCTTTGTCTCAGGGTAGATTTGATTGATCCTTTTATTCATGTGATTTGTTACACACGCTTGTTGCCCCGCGCCAAGACTCTTGAGTGCCTTTTGTGTCCCTGCAGGAAATTCAACAACAACGAGCTGCTCAGAAACTGACATTTGCCTTCAACCAAGTCAGGCCCAAGACGATTCCTTATTCACCAAGGTCAGAGGACACACGTTATTCTTTATTTGTTTCATCTTCATATGTAAATGTATCAAACGTTGCAGCGCTCGGCTTAACTGTATTTTTCACTTTGTGTGTGTGTGTGTTTGTGTATGATCAGGTTTCTAGAGGTGTTCCTTCTCTACTGTCACTCCGCTGGACAGTGGTTTGCAATAGAGGAGTGCATCACCGGGGAGTTCAGGAAGTTCAACAACAACAATGGGGACGAGATCGTCCCCACCAACCTCCTGGAGGAGACCATGCTGGCCTTCAGCCACTGGACGTACGAGTACACCCGAGGAGAGCTGCTGGTGCTCGACCTGCAGGGTAAAGACCACAGACCGTATGAATAGATGGACTGTCTGAGACGCCACTCATAGGTTTCTGTGGAGTGCTTATGTGGCTCATTGTGGGCGGGGCACTCGCATGTTTACTCAACTACCCCATCCAAAAATGGGCGGAGCACAGGTAGAGCTGGGCTGGGCCCATGATGCATGTTTCATTCACCTCTAAAGTTACGGTAATCATTTTAACATGGGAGTCTATGGTGCAGCTTCAAGTGGCCAACCTGTGAACTGCAAGCTATACCACTTCTGTATGGGACTATATGTATCGGCCCCCCGGAGGTTCATCCTTGGAAAATACTCGCATGTGGTGGCTGTTTTTTCTTGTTTGAAAGCAGCAGAGTTCAAGTGAGGCAGCTCGTTGCTTGTGCAAATCATCGTCGCCGGCACATGATGTGCGTAAAATGAGTTTCCTTTGTGGGTTTTCAGGTCGTGTTTGGAAATCACTGTGGGCTGTTGCCTTATTGTTTCCCAACTTGTTTCTGCTGGACTTTGTTCAACTCGTTTCAAACATTTCAAACTTGACTATTGCATATAACGTGTGCAAGCCAATCAACACTGACGCTTTTTTAACACTTCTCCCACTGGCGATGTACTGCATCTCATTTGATGAGCTAATGACACTTGTGAATCTCTCCTTTTGCAGGTGTTGGGGAGATCCTGACGGATCCTTCGGTCATAAAGAGTGGTCAGAAAGGGTATGTTCTACAAAGTCTGAATCATGGATCTGATCCAGACCATAAGATGGACTAACTCTTAAGTCCATTTTCCAAGCATCTTGTCTCTCTTTCTTTTGTCGTTATGCATTAAATGACTCGTGTGACTCTGCAGATCATATGATATGATATTTGGACCGGCCAACCTGGGGGACGACGCCATCAGGAACTTCCGTGCAAAACACCACTGCAACTCCTGCTGCCGGAAACTTAAACTTCCTGGTGAGACTGGTTCTGAATACTTAAAATACCTTCACACAACCTTCAATAAAGAATGTTTTTATCCAACACTCTTAATTGACCATTCCATTTTTTTTGCGTCTACATTGGTGCTCTGCTACTAATCTTCACTGACGAAGAGTCAAAACAATTCCTTCTTTGTGTTTACAGCTAAAACGTAGAAGTAGTAGAATGTTAAATTGAATTAAAGTAATAGAATTAATCTTTAAAATCTTTTTTTCAGATCTGAAGAGGAACGAATACACACCAGACAAAGTGACGTTCCCACAGGAAGACCCTCCCAACCCGGGTGCCGGCATTAAGGAGTCCCGCCAATCCATGAGGCTGATGCTGTGAGCTGTTCTGAGAGAGAGAGGATGTGAAAGTTCATGAGGCAGTACTGTTTTGATTTTGTTTTGAGTCGAAGCCAAGGAGAAGAAGTAGAGATCCAATCAACTGGAAGAAAAACACTTGGGTTTCCATGAAAACCAGTGCATGCAGACTGTGTCATGTTTTTGTTGTTCCCACCGAAATGCTGTGTCTCCCACAATTCAAGCTTCCAGACTTTTTTTGTAGCACATCGACGAGGGGAGGGGCGGGGCAAAATTGTGTACACAGATACACATTTAAATATATAATATAATATAAAAACTGGATGTATGGACAGGTACAGTATCATTGCAGATGATTTATTATTTATTGTGTGTGATAAGTTGCCTTGTTATCATAAGAAAGAACAAATGAATTGCATTGTACATCTGTTACAGCAGCTTCGCATAGGACGGCCTGCTGACACACACACATACACACACCACATCATTTTATAAATGTGTAAAAACTTGTATCACAGATTTTTTTTGTCTCTTAATTAATGAAAATATCATGAATTTGAAAATCTTGTAAAATATGGGCAGATGCAATGCAACTTTTACGGAACATTGTATGTAATTTTATTGTATTGAAAGTGTGTCCACCAAAATATTACTGACAGTTTTTATTGTTACAAAGGTACTATTGCTATATCTTTGTCATCAACTATTGTATGAGCAAATCTAGTGTATTTTATAGATACTGTTATCTGGCATGAGTTGAACAGATTCAAATATTTTATTCAGGGGAAGTGACAAATGTAAGGGTATTACTGTATAAATTTTGTACTGGACATCATTTTAAACAAATAAAATGTTAAAAGCAACCTGTAACCCCGCGTATGTTACAAAATAATCTGTAGATTCATTCTAATAATCTCACTGACTTGCTTTTACAGGTTGGGAACCCTCACCTCATACAAGCTAAAACAAAAATAAACATCTTTTCTGTTTTAATTGCAGCTTGTTAATAGATCGACGCTACTTCGCCTCTAGATGTCCCCACGCTGCACTATTAAAACCCTGTTTGCCTAAATTCCGCACACTGAACCTTTGCAGTTTTGTGTGATCCTGTAGATCAAGGGTGGTATTTTTGAACGCATGCCCGGTGAGGGAGACAGAAAGGCTGATGTTTGGATGCAGTCTTCACATTCCTGCACTCAGTCACCCACCTTGTGCACTGTGCACCTGTGTGGTCATGTGACCCCACTCATCCAACCCCCCCCCCCTTC
>JAFBJT010110237.1:24711-41988 GCA_016785325.1 Chascanopsetta lugubris | reverse complement strand
TGTGCTCTGGGCTCTGGGCTCTGGGCTCACATCTGCATTATTAAAGACTTAGTACCAAACTGGTTTGTGAGTGGTGGAAGTGGCCAGTAAAATTCTCAATCATATGCTTGGCACCATTTTAGGAAATTGCTCCCATCTTCTATTTTGCAGCTTGTCATTTCTAGATATTGGGACTTGATTTTAGTTCATACTTGCACGTAATCCACTGGATATGTGGATTTTACGGAGAGTACTATGACTTGCATGCACTGTTAAGTTGATGTTCAGTTATAGCTCAACTCTGCCATATTACTGAACTAATGTCCCAGTGTAATAACACGGGCTGGAGTATGTTCAACTCCACTACAATAGATGGCGATATGGCCCCTTTCAGCTTGTTAATGTTTTCCAAGTTGACCTCATATGATCACAGACCCCAAACAAATCAGGTGAGCTACATTTAGTTCTTGGCAAACTAGTGATACCATGTGATGTGGTGAATTGGACTACTTTACCCCACTGTGCATTGGCTGTGCCATTGACCCTTTCAATGATCCGGCCACATTAAGACATCTGATTGGTTACAGCTTCAGTCGGACTAACATGTTTATTTTAAAAATCCTGTTTTTGTCAGACCAACACAATAGAATAATTTTCCATAGCATCATATGGACATAGTGTCTGTGTTTGGGCATCTCATTTGGGCAGGAAGACAAATGTATTGCCATCATTATGTTTGGTTGTTTATATAAATGCAGCACTTCCAAGAAGGTACTCTAGAGATTGTTTTGTTTGCAGTATACATTTGCGGCCGGGAAATTATTTACGAGGCACATGGAATTTTCCCCCACTCACAAGTCTGCAATGCAACTCCTTGGGTACATCAGAAGTTTCACTATGTGTGTATTGAGTATGATTATTTATAGATGGAAAGACAAACACTCAGTCAGTCCGTCAGACAGATGGACAGACTGACTGGCATCACATACATATACACAGACTGGGAGATGATGGTCCATCTAGACTTGCAGATGAGCAAATTACTGGCAGCGATATTGCGTATCAGACATCAAAGTGTTGTGGCGGCGCCCTTTGCAGCTGTGCTCTGAGGCAGAGAATTACGCCTATTTAAAATCATCATCTTTTAGAACCACATTGATTGTTTATTATTATTATTTTTTTTACTACTTTTACTACTATTTCTCCCAACATCCCAACCTCTCCCAGCTGTTTTCCTCCTGTTCTCCATCCCTCCCTTGCCTCTGCCTTGGGAACCCATTTTAGATTTCCATGCTAACATGTGCCTCACAGGTCAAACTGCTAATAATTGGACTGGAGATGAGATGTAAATTACAATAATGAATGTAATTTTCCTGTAATTATGCTGATGCCGGCGCTGCCTCTGCCTCCTCTCATCACTGGGTGTGTGAGAAGTATAAGCGGAAATGTGTGATACTTTAAATGACACTGTGTCTTTCTGCTGCTTGTGGCTTTGGAATTGGAGGCTTTGTTCCTTCATTTTTCTCAGCTAGTTTTACAGGGATCTTTCTTCTCATACCAGTTGACTTTGTATTAGTGGCGGTTACGTTACCATTTAGCCATTTTCTTCTACTGAATGTTGCAGTGTGCCTGCAGGAGAACCTATGGTAGACTCCAGTGGTCATGAAAACTCAAAAGATGTTTAGTGAGTCCACTCTGGGCTCCTGTAAAAACATGGTGGCACCCTTATAGCGGACCCACTCTTCATGTAAATATGCATTAATGGGCTCATTTAAGGGAAATGGGGAAAAAAACAAAAAAATATTTTAGCAATCATTTCTGTCATTACTAAAAACATCACAAAACAATTACATACTGACATTTTCATGAAATTATAATCACCTCATTTTATTTATTTTTTTCTTATTTTTTTCCTAATATGAGCCCATTAATGTATATTTACATGAAGCGTGTGTCCTCTCTATGGGAGTCACCATGTTTTTACAGTAGCTCAGAGTGGACGTTCTAAACACCTTGTGACTTTGAATGACAACTGAAGTCGACCATAGGTTCTCCTGCATGCTGAGGAGGCTGAGGGTGCGGTGATGGATACAACATGCAACTTCACCTCCAGATGTCACCAAATCGTACACACAGCACCTTTAGTTAAATCAAATGTGAATGGGCAGCTTTGCCATTTATGTGCATTTTGCTGATATCACCCTGCAAGATCAGTATGACCACCTTTTATAATTTCCGTACCATACTTTGAAGGCAGGGGTGGCGGTGGGTCAGTGGACAGAGCGGCCACAAACAAAGGTGGCTGGTTCGAATCCAGCTTGAGACAGGCTGCAGCATCACTGGCCTAGACACTGATACCCCCCCATCGCCCAATGCGCTCTGGTACAAATACCCCGTGACCCAGCTCTCCGGATAAACGGTGGAAAATGACATGACGTGACATTACAAGCATGGATCCTTTCGACAGCCGTCATCCATTCCTCCACCGACCTGCTCCCGTGGTCCTTGAATCTCCACTCCCCTGGTCCTTGAAGCTGGGATGTGACAGGCTTGCTGGGAGGCCATTAGAGATTGCCTGTGGGGGAGAAAGTGTGGACACCTTGGAAGGGAAGAGGCCTCCATCTAATCAGTTTGGCTTAGTGGCCTGCCACCGAGCAGATTCCCCTCCATCAGCCAAGGCCGTTTAAAAGTCACCTTAGTGGAAGGGATGAGCAGTGACGCTGCCAACGCACCATTTCAGCGCACGTCGTACATCAAAGTAATCAACAATTAGGTTCGAATGATGAGACAATATCATAGAACATAAACTGCTCGCATAAGACCTAACTTTTCATAAGCACTTGTTCTGGTTTTATTGTTGTCCATATCAGGCTCATCCAATCATAATAATTGTTGTCACTTATAAAAAAATGTTACAAAACAATTACATTCTGGCATTTCCCCAAATATGTAATAACAACAACAACAACAATAATAATAATAACAATAATGATGATAATAATGATGATAATAATGATAATAATGATGATAATAATGATAATAGTGATGATGATAATAATAATAATAATAATAATAATAATAATAATAATAATAATAATAATAGTAATAATAATAGTAATCTAAATGTATTTTTCTTTCCCCCATTACACTTAAATGAGCCCATTAATGTATATTTAGTGGCAGGTCCTCTCTATGGGGATCAGCGTGTTTTTACGTCCTAAACTTCATTTGACTTTTAATGACACCTGAGGTCTACCGTGCTCAGAAGAGTAAAGGTGAGGTGATGGATACAACATGCAACTTCACCTCTCGATGTCATCAAATCGTACACACTGCGCCTTTAAGAAATGGACTTCCTCTTCGTTGTGGGGTCTCCAGTGGGATTGAGTGAATTCTTTGATTGCCCATCATAGATAAACTGCCAGGTGGAGGTTTGGAACCACATGCAGCTCTGGGTCTGATAGAAGAGACGGATCCTTATCCGTCCCATCTACCCTCGCTCTGTCTAAGTGTCCGTGGTCCAAACCCACCTCTTTAATCTCTCACTTCAGTGGTGAGCAGGTGACGCTGGACCATCAAAGAGCTCAGTTATCGAGAGGATCTGAGAGTTGATAACAGTAGTGGTGTGCATCTGCTGATTTCACCTGTCCGATGGTTATCGGCTCTCACCAGCCGCCCCCCCCCCCCCCTTCCTCCCCCAAGTAAAGTCCTTAGAAGCTGCTTTGGAAAGTGTCACTAAAGTGATTAATTATATAGTCATGGACAAGGCCACTAAGCCGTTTTGTTTTAAAGTAAGTGTTGTGTGAATTAGTTTCGCTTCTCAAGGGGCAGTGTGCAAGAGTTTTGAAAAACAAAATGTTACTTCTATCCATAGAAATAGAATAATAGAACAATAATCATCCCAATGTATGACTTGCCTTTCACATAACCCTTCAATGTGTATTTACTGCAGGAGCGGGTCCACCCTGCGGTGGCCGCCATGTTTTTACAGTAGTCCAGAATGGACAAACTCAACCTATTTTGAGCCTTAATGACAACTGAGGGCTACCGTAGGCTCTCCTGCATACTCAAATGGCAAGGGTGAGGTGATGGATACAACATGCACCTCCACCAAAAGATTTCAACAAATCTTACACACTGTACCTTTAATGCCTTGTCTGTTGGAAAGTATTTTGGGAACAAAAAAATGAAACATTTGTCACATTTTTTTTTTAATTCGTAGAAATGTATCGATAACTATGGGTGGTCCGTACACATTACACACTGTCAGAGTACTGTCACATAAATGCTGGTAAATGTATGTGTCCATATAAGGACAAGAGGGTCGGGACCCACCAGTTGAGAATCCCTGGTCTGAGTGATCAGATCATGATGTGTCATTTTGTGTTGTGTAGTACACAATAGGCTGCAATGTTGATTATTCATACCCCAAATATACAATATTTGTCTGTGGGCATCATAGAAACTAAAGTAACACATATTCAGTCTTGAAACGTAAACCTTGTGGTCTCGTAATCCTATTTTGCATCCATTTAATTGTGGTTAAAGTCTCATGAGGTATTATAGCAACAAAATGAGGAGAGAAGTCCTTGTACCTTGTCCTCTCACGTGCCTCTGTAAAGCTGGGCACATCAACCAAACTGCAGAGCAGTAAGATACATCCTTCACTCCCCTCTGGGTTTTATCCATGTCAGCCAATAGAATTACCAGGAAACATGCCTCAATTTTTCAGCTGCCGCATTTAAGCTTTATCTTTGTTTCTTTCTCCTTCTTGCTCGAAGTTTTGTCTTTGTGCCAGGGTGATGAAATAGCCTCTTCTTTTTATTTGGACGCTGCCTCCCTCCCCTCGTCTAGAGTGTGAGGAGAGTACCCGGTGTAATGGAACACTTGTCATGAAAGGCTTATCTCCTCAGCTAACACGGAACAAGGACCGAACATTTATTTCTCTCTGTTACTCAACAAGAAAATTAAAAAGTCCAAGGTTATGTATTATATCTCCTCCACTAATCCAATGTCCCGGATTGAGAGTGATGCAACGTCATGTTCTAACTGTCCTGTGGACATGAATGTCCAGGATTATCGTCGAAATGCAGTCGTCAGTCAAGTTCACGTCAGGAATACTGGACTACAATCGAGGGGCAACCTCCAGTGCAGACGGATGAAGCACAACAGGAAGTGGGGTTCGTGAAGTTCACAGGGTAACCACTGGGGGCAAATCCCCACAGACTCCCATGTTAAAATGGCCATCTTCAGAGGTGAATCAAACACGTTGAAAGCCTGGTACAAAGTGCAGCTTTGGTCTCAATCAGTCGCATGTGTTGCCGTGACAACTGTACGGGGGTGAATTTTTGTTATTTTAAAGACTTCTGAAACTGCGCATATTTAGGGCCGCGGTCTCTTGACTGACACCCGAGCCAACCTGGCATGTAGCGTAAGGCGACGGCACCACCAGCTGACCCACCGCTCCGAGTGGGCTCCGCCTGTATGCCCGTTTTGGAATGAACCGGGAACCAGGAGTAGTTAGGGTCTGGCAAGATGGCGACAAGGGACTCGCCCGCAGTTTGCGTCAAATACTCTCTGCAGAAACCAACGGGTGACGTCACAGACGCTCCGTCCATCTTTGTATACAGTCTGCGAGCACAGTGTGTGGCGGCACATTGCGGCCCATCGTTGACAATCAACCATTTATCGGTCAACCAACCACAACCACTCTCCCTGCGCATAGCACCTCTCAAAGCAGCAATGGAGTCGAGTACACACTCAGCAGAGAGGATGTTGAGCTAGCAAGCTCATCATTAGCGCGCTGAAAGCACTTTCAAACCCCGCAGGTCCCCACGAGAGTAGATGAACTGCCTTCCTCTACCTGACTTAGTGGAGAGGCTATTAGTTATGTCAACTTTTAATCGTAGCCCTGCTTGCAGAGAGGGAGGGAGGAAGACACTGTGCTGCCCAGGCGGGGTCTTAAACTGCTGAGGATGTGTGGGTGTTCATTTCACAGTCGCTGGGAATATTAGTCATAAAAACACTCATGCTGTCATAATATTGTATTGGGCTTATTATAGCTAATTATTACAACCGGCGGCACTGTTAAACGGCGAAGACAGTGTTTTGGTAATGAAGTGTGAAGTGCTTCCAGTGGTCAAAGTCTCTCCGATCAGCACCACCGGGAGTGTGTTTCCAGTGCTCTCCTCTCCTAGTGTTATGTCTGCCAGGATCCCAGTAAAGCTGTGGCGTGTGAGTGTGTGAGTGTGTGTGTGTGTGTGTGTGTGTGTGTGTGTGTGTGTGTGTGTGTGTGTGTGTGTTGTGACTGCTTTATTACTTCCTGAGCCAGGCTGACATCAGTTTTGTGGGTCACTTGTGTCACACTTAAAGCATCACAGGAGCACCGAGGTCTTGATTGAGAAATAAAGCCGTTTGCTCTCTGTGACACAAAGACACAGGCTCAGATGGAGACTCTCCATAACCCCATGACGGGAGCATGAGAAGAGAGCCAAAGTTTGTTTGCACTGACTTCGGTGTCGTCTCCGCAGCACCGCAGACACTCGGCACAAGGACACGAAGGGAAATGATGTGTCTGCCTGTCTCGGAATGTAAAATATGGCATCTTTGTCAACTCCTGACTCCACTCTGGACTCCCTCTGTTTATCTGCTGTGTAAACACTAACATATTTATGTGCTGCTGGGAGACATCCGCTTCACAATGGCACCGCTGTGAGCGATAAGTTAGATGAAGAGACTTTCCAGACACAGGATGTGTAAGCAGGAAATATGATGGTGGAGGTGATGAGCTGTTGACCTTCCTTTGTCTTGTTTTTGTCATATCTTTGAGCTCATTTGTTATTACCAAGGGTATCCCAGGTGCCAAGATACAAAAGGAGTTGTTCTGTATTATATAAAAAACTATGTATTGGAATGAATTAAACATACGGTAGATTGTATACAAATATGGACGCAGCCTCCGTGATGCAGAGTGCTTTTGAGGCAAATGGTGGGTGAGTCCCTTGTCGCCATCTTGCTGAATCCTAACTCTTCTTGCTTCCCGGTTCATTAAAAAATGGGCAAAGAGATGGAACACACACAGAGCTGTGGGTGGGCCCATGGTGCCGTCACATCACTCGCAGTACGCACCAGGTCGGCCAAGCCATCAGTCAAGAGGCCACGCCCTCAAATATGCACAATTTCAAATAATAATAAAAAAAAATAAAGTACCAGGCTTCAAACATGTTTAATTCAGTTCTAAAGTTGAACATTTTAACATGGGAGTCAATTGGGATTTTCTCCCTTTCGGCAGTGGCCACCCTATGAACTGCACGTTTTGTCACTCCCTTAGGTACATCATCCATCTATGTGTTGCCCTTTGGAATGAAATCAGCAATTCAAGTCTTCAGTGGTTGTTTGTGTCTTAGATGAAGTAGAATTATATAGGGCACTGATGACTAATCAAATATTTGATCATTAACGTTGGTGGTAACTGACTAATTGATTAATTTGCTAATGGAGTAATACACATTCTTGTAATTACACTGATCTTATATTTGTGCCTGTTTTGAACGGCAAGTTATTCTGCTTGTTGTTTTGGCATATATCAAAACTTCTTCAATCAGCAATTGATTTGCAGAGACATAGCTACTAAATTATGAGCTTCTGACTTAAAAGTGCAGTGTGTAAGATTTGGAGACATCTAGTGGTGACGTTGAGAACCTATGGTAGCCCTCAGTTGTCAATAAAACTCAAAAGATGTTTAGTGTGTCCACTCTGTTAAAATATGGAGGCCCCCATAGAGAGGACCCGCTCCTCATGTAAATATACATTAATGGGCTCATTTAAAGATAATGGGAAACAAAGAAGAAAAAAAAACATTCAGATGATTATAAATTCATGAACATGCCAGTATCTAATCGTTTTGTAATATTTTTAGAGGTGAAATATCACACACTGCACCTTTACAGAGGAAAAAAATCTGTTTTCTTCAGTACAATGTGTAATGTCTACACAAAGAGCTCAAATAAGAAGTGAAAAGAAAACCCTGTTTGGTTTTTATCACCGAATCCATCATACTCACACTCATGTTAATTACAGTGATTATACCACAGCGTAATTAGCGTGATTACTCAGGCTTTTGTGTCTATTCAAATGAAAAACATTTCCGCTAAATGGTTTAAATATACAGTAAGAGCACCTTTACTTCTGTTTGCGTCTCCCATGAGACGGGTGGTTCATTTACATCGTGTGTGACATGTCAAACGAGGGTCACACTTGGCCAAGGGCATCGCCTCCTGGACTTGGCACGATAAGTCCCAGGATTAAGCGATGTGTTTAGCATCTCTTTGTATCTGGGCCCTTCGTCTCTATGGACCCCCCCCCCAAAAGCCCCACGACTCCCTCCACCCACCCGCCTCATTAGTCCCTTTGTGAAAAACCTCCCATCCGTCTGGCTTTGACACCGATCCGTTTCATATTGTCTTCCACGGGGGTGGGTGGGTGGTTGGGTGGGTGGGGGGTGTCACCTGTGAAGTTTGTCTGCTGTGAAGCACATGTGAGGGAGGGAGGCGTGTCCAGGCAGTGGGCCACATGTATGAGACGTGACACATGTAGTATGTTTACACTCTCTCCATCCAGGCATGTATCCACACCTGGAGAAACACACATTATAGAAGCATGTGTTGTGTAGGCAGTAGAGGTTATGTGCTGACACTTTTATGAATGAGTGCTCTAAGATACACACACACACACTCTCACACACACACACACACACACACACACACACTGATCTACTATAGCAAGTATCTCACTGGATTCCAATTCACAGACTTAATGCAGGGATCCTCAGGAAGTGACCAGTTTTTACTCGTTGTACCATTTTACTCTGAACTTGAAGAAAAAATTCTGACTTTAAAAAGTGAAATAAAATGGACATCCAAGTCAGGATTCCAAATCGGAAACTCTGGCATTTAGATCGAAACTCGGAAATAGATGGAAGGACATATTACCATCTGACTGACAATATAATGCAGCATATGTTTTTCAGTTTAGACATGGCATTAAAATGTGTTTTTGACGATGTCACCTGTGACCGTTCATGATAAACCCTTTCTTCCCCATGTGGAAATAACTAGGTATTTCATTCCAGTTCCTTAGGACCATATTCAGTTGATTTCACTCTGTTTGATTGCACAGTTTCAATATTCAAGACGTTTATTGTTATGTGCACAGTTTACAGCAGTGATTCTCAACTGGTGGGTCGGGACCCAAAATTGGGCCGCACACTCATTTCCAGTGGGTTGTGGGCCTTCGACTGGAAAAATGATTTGCCTCTATTTTTTTATTTTGAAGGGCATCGGTGTGTTGTCCAATCACACTCCTTAACAGTAGATGGTGCAGCTCGTCATTACTAAGGGGAGATGGTGGGTCCCAAAGCCAGACCAGTTGAGGACCACTGGTTTACACCATACAATGAAAATCCTACTTTGCTAGTCTCCCTTCACGCAGAGTTGTTTAAAAATGATGATCATAACAAAAAGATAGAAGTAAGATCCATGTTGCATGTGTGCAAAACACTTTGCATTAGAGTGAAAAAAAATGCTCTGTGCCTCACAGACAGTTGTACTGACATATGTGTATATTGTCAGTGTTTTTGGTGAGTTGGTGTGTAAGGGAGATGGACAGACAGACCTAGAGAGGAGTCAGTAGGTCCAGAGTGAATTTATGAGCCGCACACAGCTCGACAATGACGACAGATATTGCCAATGTAGGGAATGTACTCCGTTATTATGTGTTGCTCAGTGTTGGTGTTGCATCAGTCACAAATATGGACACCATATTGGACACTAACAAGCCAGAAAACACTCCATAACACTTAAACGGTATAGCAGGTCGGAGGTCATCATCATGCTTCCTATGTGGTCCGGGCCACATTAGCACTCGCCCAGGAAAACAGAATGTGGCCACATGTGTCCCAGATCCCAGAGCTGAATATGTTCTGAGTGAGTTAATCTCAGGATGCATTGAGGGCTCAGTTGGGTGCGTCCACAGATGTATTCCATGCTGTCCACATGTGATCGGATTGCTTGGAATGGATGTTATTAGCCTGTCTGAAGGGGTTCATTGACAAACCATTCGCCGGATACGGGGATATTGGATTTGCTTTAAGAATCTGTACACAAATGAAACCTGAAATCGTCTGGAATTACATTGGGACAAGATTTTCACTGCAAGCACCAATGAATACTATTTAACTACAGAGTACAGTCAAACCAATGGATTTAGAAAGAATGGTTGTTCCGGTTGTACGGAAATCTTCTTCAAAACAAAACAAAACATAAGATTGTCTCCATCCCTGCGTGGACAAGGCCTGAAAGTCTGTCCCTCTCCTGTTTTTCCTCAGAGAGACACATTTCCCTTCAAAGTCCTGCGGAAATCCCAAAACACTCCCCGACCACATTCTCATCCTCCCCCAAAACATGATCATTTTCAGAGTAATTACTTTGGCTCTCTGTCCCAGCTTTGATGAAAGCAAAACATTTGTGCTGACCCTGCCTGGTTTATTGACTTTTCTTGCACGGAGCGGTCACTGCCAACCATTTGAACATAAAGGGCACATTAATGTGACAAAATGCAGTTACTTCCCTGCAGACTTGCTTTGTGCAGCTCTTGCAAATGTGAAGAAACCACATCTATGGAACTCATAGGCACCTCATCTGGCCTGTTTTGGAAGAAGGACTGGGATGTTTTGACATATATTTGAGCAACTGATTTATTATTAATATGTGTTTTTTAACTTTCATGATCCTACAGGAATTAGCCAGTGAAAACATTAATAACCCCCTCACTGTAGCAAACACCTTCAGTAATCATGGTGTTTCAATCATTTTTGTTGATCAATTGGTTTCTGTTACATCTCATCACATCAGTTTTTACAATATTAACACTACATTGATACAGAGGGGCAACCCCCGCTGCAGACGGATGAAGCACAATAGAAAGTGGAAAAAACGTGTAGTTTATAGCTTAACCACCGGGGGCTGACTCCAAAAAGGAGCAAATCCCCGTCGACTCCCTCGTTAAAATGGCCGACTTCAGAGGTGAATTAAACATGTTTAAAGCCTGGTACAAACTTCGGTTTTGGTCTCAATCAGTCACACGTGTTACCGTGACAACTGTAAGGGGGGTACGTTTGAAATTGTGCATAATTAAGGGCGTGCCCCCTTGGCTGCGACAGCACCATGAGCCTGCCCACAGCTCTGTGTGCGTTCCGCCTATGTGCCCATTTTTGAATTAAGCAGGAAGTAGGAGGAGTTAGGATTTAGGAGTTAGATGGTGATAAGGGACTCGCCCACAATTTGCCTAAAAAGCACTCTGCAGGATCCAAGGGGTGATGTCACAGACGCTATGTCCATCTTTATGTACAGTCTATGGCTTATACCCACAATGGAGAGATCTTTTCATTTCGTACACGGACTTGTCAGATACAGGAAAACACCCTGGAGCTGCTTTGGTTTTCAGTGTCTTACTCAAGCAGATTCTCATGGAGGATTGGATTCCTGCCCACTTCCAAAAAGCCTGCTGGCCCAAATTGCCTTTGTCATGTGGAATTTTGTCAAGTAGCAGAGATCAAGCCCAACACTTGCTGACTAACTGTATCTCCCCAAGTGGCGCCTGAGAACAGTGTTCGGGGAACAACGCAGTGGTTGAGCATTTGACTGCAGATCAAGTGACCTTCAGTTCCAATCAAGACATGATCCACAGAGAATGGGTTCAAGCTGTTCTCAAAGTTAGCTCACACTTCACTGAATAGCTCTTGGTTCAAATAGCTGTTGAATTATTAAACCTAAAACTTTTCGCAAAGTAAAAAAAAAAAACTTATCTCACTTCTGCTCTAGAGTCACAGTGAAGAAATAAATGGAACATAACTTTTCTTTGGGTAAGCTTTAAATATCCTGTCCGTGAGAATTTCTACAGAATAAATCAGTCCTCAGGTTTATATTGACATGCTTAAAAGCATAACACTGTGATTTTAACCAGACTCTATGGAACTTTTGTTTGTGGCAAACAAACCTTGAGGTTCACGTCACTCATTCCATATTTAAGCAGCAAACATCTCTCTTTTGTACATGTCTCTTGTGAGCAGGCACATATCTTTCAGAGTTAATACTGTGTTGGTTGGCAGATTTCCTTTTTATGTGAACACAATAAGGAGTAAATTCACTCCACTATTAAATGTTCGAAAGTGAAGGCCTTATATTTCAGTAACTTAAATTGTAAATTGAGTTTGTTGGCTAAACCCATTACCCAGCCTGTTTCTGAGTGAAACCCTGAGGAGGTGTGTGTGTGTGTGTGTGTGTGTGTGTGTGTGTGGGGTGGTGGGTGGGTGGAGGGGGGGGGGCGGGGGGGGGGTTACAGACACCAACACAAACACTTAAAGATATATTATCTCTGTCTGCTTGTGGAAGTGCACTCACCTGTGTGTGAGTGTCTGTGGGTGTGTGCGCACCGAGGCGGAGCTCCGCTGTGCGCACTACACAGGAAAACTGTAAACACTCGACCATGTAGAGAAAGAAATCCTATGCCGTCGTGTAAATAAGTTAAATAACATAAGGATTTTAGTTTGTTCTGTAGGAAAGGTAACCTTAAAGGTGCAGTGTGTACGATTTTGTGACACCTAGTGGTGAAGTTGCATGTTGCATCCATCACCTCACCTTCACGAGCGTGCAGGATAATCTATGGAAGACTTCAGTTGTAAAACACTTTTGGCAATTGTAAAAACATGGCAGCCCCCATACAGAGACCCGCTCTTCATGTAACAATACATGAATTAGCTAATTTAAGGGTAATGGGAAAACAATACATTAAGGGGATTATAAATACATGCAATTGTCTGTATGTTGTTTGGTAATATTTTTAGAAGTGACAAAAATGACAGAAAGCTTACACTCTGCACTTTTCAATGAATGGTGTTGTGATCTGGGGGTCCCATTTGAGAAACTTCTGGACTATGTAGTCATAAAATATTTGGCAATAAACTTTTGGAGTGACACTTTTAACCGAGACCAATCTGGTCCTATTGGCGGTGGGTCAAGTCCCAAAATACAAGAAGTGATTTGTGTCAAGTCGGTGACCAAAACTTCAATCTGAGCATGACGGTACAATTTAGAGTGAGTCATACGTTCAACCCTCCTATAAAGTTTTTTTTCAAAATGGAAGGGTGCGCGCCCAGATGCCACTGAGTGAAGCAACTCTGATGGAGTTCATGCTTTTTAGCACATCATCAGGACTTGCAATAGCTGGAAAGTTACCTGCATATTTCATCATATTCTCCACACCTCACTGTGAGGTCAGGTGGTGACATCGCTATGAGCCTCTGAAACCTTAGACCTTCTTCATCTCCCCAACCGCAAGAAACTCTGGACTCTCCTTGCATGAACCTCCTGAGACCCGAGCTTTTGTTTGGAGTGCATTTATTTATTTCTCATAGCTATTTGGGATGAGTAGGACTTAATAAGTATAATAACTAAACTTGTCCATGTACACAAAGTGTTTTTTTGCAAAAGATGATGTCCTCATCATGGGAGAGTCATTAGTACTTCATCTTTACCGACATTCTGGTTTGCTACTACTGCAATGTCTTTTCAAATTTGCATGCAATACGAAGCTACAGACGTTATCGTCCATAAATACAACTGTTTCAACCATGGAATATGCTTTGGATTTGAACTTTGCCCATTTTTTTTCCAACCGAAGTGGGTGTCATTTTGTTATGTGACCAGAAGATGGTGGGGGCAGCGTCCCTGAATCTGTCCAATAGGTCAAAGTTTAAAAAGTACCATGGAGCTGAGAGGGAAAAATGTAATGTTCGTATATGAGGACGCAGGGTCTCAGGGGGTTAAAGGAACACCAACGCTTCCTGGTTGTGGAATGTAATCTGTTTTACGCTGCAACACATCCACCCTATATCTGTGTGTAATCTAACCTAGTGGTTTAAAATGGCAACACAATGTGACTGGAATTATAATTTATTGACACTCAAGTGCCACACATAGCACCTTTAACCTCTCAGCCTCGCTCTGACTCCCATATAATTCCTTTCCTGGACTATCCGAGACAGATTATTTTCATGAGGTTTTTCATGATCACGCTTATCAGTGAAACTCAAGAAATGTCATCCCACTCACCATGTTTCCAAATGACACTATATTTGTTATCTGGAAAATGTTCCAGTTGGAAAGCCTCTCAAATCTCAACATGCTTCCGTGATACTTTGTGACTAATCGAGTCTAATGACTAATGGAGTGCATATCTAAAACAGAGTCTGCACATCACAGTATTATCTGTTTTTAAGGATTTTACTCACACTTTTTCTTAAAGCTGCACTTTGTAATAAGATTTTGGTACTTTTAGAGTCATGTAAAAAGCAAGTCATACATTTGGGCGATTATATATTTGTGAAAATGTCTGAATACAATTGTTTTGGAATTATATTTGTTTAGATAGAAGTAACAAAAAAATGACCAAAATCAACACACTGCACCTTTAATGACAACTGAAGGTAGCTTGTTTAGGTTTGCCTGCATGCTCGACTGGGAAGGAGTGTGGTGATGGTTACCATATGCAGTTTCACCAGTAGATGTCACTAACTCTTACACTCTGCACCGTGAAAGGATTGGAAGTTTGTTGTTGTGCTGTGTAAAGAGCACTCCTCTGATACTCTTTGACTCTTTGCATGTGAACGTCTCTGACCTCATACTCGCTGCCGCGTGCTAATGCGCGTCTGTGCATCCGAGCAGAGATAGATCCATGCGTGTGAGAGCTGTTTTAGCAGATTAGCATATATACACAGCGGTGAATCCCAGCGGGCTGCTTTTAACCAGAGACGTCTCGGTTCATTCAACAAGACATTTAAGCCAAAAAAAGGCCTCACACCATTGCCCATATCACTCCTCCTTCAACACACTCTCTCATCTCAGCCACCAAATAGCTTTCTGTTTTTACCCAATAAATCATCAGTGGGTCCAGAGAAAAGTTTGGGGAGTCTGGTGAAAGTTTGCTTATGTCATGTTTTCCTGAAAGAGCGGCTGATGTCAGGATGAAAGACGTTGTTCTTGCAGCTGAAATGTTTGCGATATGGATTTTGTTTGTCATGATGTCTGGAAATTGCAATCGGAATGAGCGGCATGCTTCGGATGCTGTGTGACCTGCCAGAAGCAGACCTTCACACAGTCGCTCTCCGGTTTCTCCTCACACAGCAACCGTGACAATTAAATCTGTTACAACTTAAACTTGTTTACTGACAGAAGACACCAACTCTTTGTTCAGTAAAGTGATCCAGAAAATGTCCAATTCCCACAGTGGGAAATGCAGTTTAGTGGCATGTATGTAGACTGGAAGTCTTTATACAGAAATGCTCTGTTCTCATTTGAATTCAGCGATGATGACTCTATCAAGTATTATTTGGCATAGTACTTTATACCTGCCATACATCAGACAATAACAATATTGTTACGCTGCTGCACATGCCAAATCTCATATAGTCAATGTCAAGAAATGCTGGTTCCATGTACTAAAGTAACAGTTGTGGGGACTGATAGCCTGGACTTGTTTTGTGTAACTTTCAAGTCATAGTTCAGCAATAGCAACAGAATAATATTAGAAGATTGACAAAATGGTGGACAAAAGATTTCCAGGAGTCAAGGAGGTTTAAAGGTGCAGTATGTTAGATTTGGTGACATTTCTAGAGGTTAAGTTGCATGTTGTATCCATCATCTCATATCTCTGAGCATGCAGGAGAACCTTTGATAGACTTCAGTTGCCATTAAAACATTAACACATTTAGGTGATTGTTTTTTGTCATTGTTTCGTAAGAGTACATAAGATTTAGTGACAAAAATGAATGGAATCGTACACACTGCACCTTTAATCTAACATCCATTTGTCATAATTGCTTCTCAGTAACAAGTATAATGGAAAAAAAAACAAGAAAAACACCCCTTTACCGTGGGTTATAGAGAATGATGTGTGGTCCAGGCGTAAACAACCGCATACATGAGCACAGTGCACAACAAAAACTGAGTTACGGCTTCTTATTTGTACCCACCAATGAACAGCATGTTCAGTCATTTAGAACAAAACAAAAAATCTTACTTTTAGAACGTATGACTGGTTGTGGTGTACAAACCTCTTCACCTCCTCTCAGACTACAGTGGGGCACTTCAGAGCATCATTGGAAGCTGCATCAATACAATTGTTCAGGGTTCAGGGACTCCTACAGGTTTGATTGCGGTTTATTTTCTCAGACTGACACCGTTGATGCTGACTAAAGCAATCACTCACTCTGAGGATACGTTTCGAGGGTGAGAGGAGCTTTGGGTTGGGCAAACTCTTTATTTATTCCCACAGTTGCAGCTTTTTAATATTTTCTGTGCAAGTCAAGAGTTATTTGGCTCTCCAAACTCAAGCTCTGGCCTTGCCTCCAGCTTTTCTACCATTCGTGGGTCATGATATTTGCAGTGTAGTGCTTTTAATCATGACTGACTCGGCCACATATCAGGCTGAGTGAGATTTATGGCCCCCTTCTCTCCAGGAGCCTGCAACTCGGGACAGGCCATAATAGAGAAACACACAAAATGGTGTTTACACGCAGGGGAGTGTTGTCGGATCTGTTTCTGGGCATGGCAAGGGTTGTTTTGTTTGTTGATTAGCAACTCTCTGGAGAGCTGGTTAAAGATAAGTCTGAATAGAGTTGGGTTGCTTTAATGGAGCTCGGGAACCTCTTTTTGTATTTTCATTCATACAATAATAAGAGAATAGTACATTGTTCAAGAGTTGAACACATTATTACACACATTGAGCATTTGAAAATGAAAAATTGTGAGGGATCTATATGCAACTCTGCTGTAAACATGAAGGTCATCGAGGTGAGGTGTGCGATGTCATGACCCCTGATGTTGATTAAACCTTTACCACTTTCAGTGGAAACATCATGTGCAAGACGGTGTGAGACGGATGAAGCACAATAGGAAGTGAAAAAACGTGCAGTTCATGGATTGGCCACTATGGACATTTCCATTGACTCCCATGTTAAAATGGCCAATTTTAGAGGTGAATGAAACATATTTAAAGTCTGGTACAAACTGGACAGGGGATAAAATTATTTCTACCTCGCTTACTTTGAATTGATCTACGTTTGAGTTTGTGCATTTTTGAGGGTGTGGCTTCTTTGACTGACAGCTGGGCCTGATATGTACTGCGGGCATCATCGGCCCACCCACAGCTCTGAGTGTGTTCCCCCCCGGGCGCCCACCCAAC
>JAFBJT010110237.1:0-11298 GCA_016785325.1 Chascanopsetta lugubris | reverse complement strand
GTGTGTGTGTGTGTGTGTGTGTGTGTGTGTGTGTGTGTGTGTGTGTGTGTGTGTTTGTGTGTGTGCGCACTTCAGCTCGCTGCGCTGAGAGCACGACAGGGATGTTCTGAACCCTCGGGTGGGCTCGACAGGGACGGAGAAAGCCCATGTCTGGGCTGACGGAATGTACTATGATGAAAAGACAGGCTGAGCTAACGCTGCGATGCTAACGGTGTTGGCCGCGATGAGCAAATGCAACAGTACAAATCCTGCATGTTATCTCTTCCATCTGTGTGATTGAACCATTTATGACCCCTGATTTAGGGGGAAAAAAGCAAGGAGATATGATACAATGCACCAGTTAAAATCACATATTTATTCATTTATGTTTGTTGGTTTAGTCTGTTTTCTGGAACCTTGTATCTCTAATGGAATAATGGAGCTGTGGCCTGAAAAGAGAGAGAAGGAGGTGAGACACAGCAGGACTGCAGGTGGGAATCAAACCCAGGCTGCCGCACTATGATCATTCTTCTTGGATTTGATATTTTAATCTCTGCCTGATGTTTTAGAATATTCGTACAGTGCCTGAGTGAGGCAAACGGTATCCCATTTAGTTCTTGACTCCTATCTGCGGCAGGTGATCAGTTATCTGAATTAAATCAATTTCAGTCATCTTCCTGTCACCGGCGACGGGTATGAAAAGTAATGAGCCAACGCTGGGAGCCTGTCACCTTTATTGTCCAATTCCTGACAGGGCTATTAGATTTTTTTCAATGAAAAATGGGAGTCCAACTCCCTGTGATCCTCGGTATCTCTTTTTCAAACCGTGACATATTCACCAGGGCTCCAAGATGAGGTCTATTTTTATGCAATCAGCAACAGATGTTGAGCGCACTGCACTGTATATTTGAGTCTTTGTGCTCACGTTGTTCTTAAAGGGGCCACACGTCGGTGCCAAAAGAGCGTGAGGATGCCAGCCATATGCTTTACTGGCCACGAACGCAGTCTCGCTCTGTTGTCTGGCATCATTTCACACCACGGCCATGATGAATTTAATTCCCTGTGAGTTCAGTTACGGGTCCAGTTCCGCTAAAGCCTCCCAACGCAGGCCGGTGGGAATCCTCATTCATCAGCTCGCACTGTAAAATCATCACGTATCCCATCGGCTTTACAATCCCCCGTTCTCCGACTCCTCCACGCTTAGCGGCCGACAAGAAGGATCTGCCGGTGGATATGAGCTCGTTGATTTACCGCCACTTCCTGCTTTTGGGACCCCTCCATATTTTATGATCTGACGTCTCATAAAAGGTTTGTGGTGAGGGGTCCGTTGTCGCAGCGTGTTGTGAGATGGGGGGGCCGAGGCCGTGATGGTTATCAGGGGCCGTCTCGGTCGAGCCCTGGCATCCGGCTGTGTTCAACAGTCCCGTCTGCCGCGCTTCCTCGGGCCCCGTCACGCCACATTCAGAGGCACTAAAACACACATGGCTGATTACAGCATCCGAGCGATGAACATCGATCCTCTGCTCTTTTGCTCTTTTACTTTTACATCGGTTGGTGTTTCATTTTTTTTTACATTGAGGGATATAGGGAATGGTGAAGAGAGACCTGGAGAACGGGAGTAAAGCTGTTATTACAAATTCAACTCACGATATGTGGAAAAAGATCTTGATTGAGAAGAAATCCATTACTATAAAAAATAAAAGAAGTCATTTCGACGAACGATTAATTATATTCAGTTACATTCGTGAGATTGTGATTTAAAGTTGTGATTCAGGAGAAAGTCTTAATATCATGAGAATAAAGTCATAATGGTGAAGAAAGTCATTGGAGCAGGAATACATTTGTACTTGAATAGAAACTGATCATATAACAAGACTAAGTTTATGATATTGCGTCCTGGGTGGAGGAATAAAATATGCTATAAAATCAGTATCCCATAGATCAGTGATTCTCAACTGGTGGGTCACGACCCAAGAGTGGGTCGCAAACCCATCTCCAGTGGGCTGTGGGCCCTTAACTGGGAAAAAAAAGTGTGCCTTTATTTTGGAGAGGATTTTTCACACATCCGAGTGCCATCTCCTCTCTTTAACAGGAGGTGTGGATGGTGCCCTGTATTGTTATAGACACAGAGAACCCGAGAAGTTAGTTTTAATAATATGCTAATTGTGATATTCTCTACTACCTCAGGTTCAAACTGCTCTGTCTTTTCAATACGTTGAAAATGTCCCTCGATTCGGTCACGGCCCCTCGTGAAGGGCTGACGGTGGGTCCTAAAGCCGGACCACTTGAGAACCACTGACATAGATGTGATGGCGCTGACGTTGTCTACGTTGCTCCTCCATAACAGAGGCAGTCTCCTAATCCGACAGCTTTATGCAAATCCGGCCGTAATACGCTATAACCATTGTGTCACTCACATAAATAACTCGTTTTGTTCGGCCTCTTTTTCTTTTGCAGATTTTCAGTTGTTTTGAAGTTCCGTCTCTCTGCTTTTGTTCCTGATGTCTCATTGGAGAATTTGAACTTTCTACCAGTCTCACTCCTGTTTCAAACCTCACCAGGCATTGTGTTTGTGTGTCTCGGTGAATCACTGTCTGCTGTGATTTTGAGTTTAACTTTGCTTTCATTTTGTATCCACACATCTTTAGCCACCATGGCCATGGTGTCTGAATTGTAATCTAGTGTCGTTGTGGCTGTTTTTTGTGTTTATGGTCATTATAATAAGTCCGCTGGCGTTTGACCAAATCTTGGCACGAGGTCTTTAGGCTGTGTTTTTGTGTAATGATAGAGCTCAGCTGTGTCTGCCTCATTATGCGAGGCCTCTTCTGATTCTGAGGAATCGACGTGGGGCACAGCTCCAAAACAAACGCACCGGCATCCACCACGGGAGCGATTATCGTCCCGCCCTGATTGACAGGACTGAGCCACAAAAGTGCTTACAAATGCCGAATGTAGGGAGGAGGGATCAGTCTTTGAAAACGTTGAACGGGGTTTTCAATTGCAAGATTATGCACTTTGCCGTTTCTTTGTTTCTCTGTTCCTCCCCTGCAGGGTAGAGGGGCTCATGCCTACCGGAGTCTTCCACGGGACGCGAGTGGCTGGTCCACTCAGTTCCAGAGGGAGATGACTCGATCCTCCCTGAGTGCCAACCATCCGATGGTGGACCAGTGGCTCGACAGACAGGAGCAGGTACAGCTCTGTCCGGTCTACTCTTATTCCATCGTTGATCACCACAACACCACCTACGTCATCTCAAGCTGGGGCAGAAACACTGTGGCCCTTTGGTCTTTTAGTAAGGAATGACATGATTATCCCATTGAGTCCCAAGGACAAAGAGAATTGTCAAAAGTGCAGTGTGTAAAATTTCGGCCATTTTTGTCACACAAAAACGTGCAACGAAACAATGACGTACTGACATTTTCGTGGTCAACTAAATTGATCCCCCCCATCTCCCTTAAAAGAGCCCATTAATGTGTATTTACATACAGAAAGGGTCCCCTCTACGGGGGCCGCCATGTTTTTATAGTAGCCCGGAGTAGACCTACAAACCATCTTTTTTTAATGACATCTTGTGTTTGGAAAAGTCAGGATGAGGTGATGGATACAACATGCAACTTCACCAAAAGATCTGACCAAGTCTTTCACACTGCACCTTTAACAAAGACCTTAAAATCATTCCAGTGAGTAATCCATAAAATATATTATTTGTGTCAAATCCAATCAACGGAAATATTGCACATGGTCCTAAAGTCCTAAAAAACACACACACACACACACACACACACACACACACACATATGTTCCATCCATGCTCAAAGTTATATGCACATATTTTTCACATTGGGTATCTACATGCATAATCCATATCCAGTCATACCACAACGTTTCTTGACCTAATTCTACCTTTTTGAAAATGATTCACATGACTTCGACACATTTGTGTAGTTTTTAGATGAAACGGAGAACACAGACTTGGACGCTTCCCAAAGTAGCGGTATAAGATTTGGAGAGTAAAGTTGGATTTGCACATTCCTGTGGACTCATGTGGACAGTTATGACTTTAGGGATACAACAGTAGTTCTCATATCCAGTGTTTCCGTAATCGTAAATCTTCCTTCTCTTAGTGTCAGTCGCAGTTAACACATGCCGTGACGCACTACGGAGATGTATCGCATGTCTGGCACCTGTTTTAATCCATCTATCTGCAGATTGGCTGTGTGTTTTATACTATTCCTGGCCGCATTGTAATGTATCATATTCTATTATATTGTCATAACAATGAGACTTACAGTCGTGACAGACAACTAAGCAGTGACCACAGCGCCGCTCCCTGTTCACTGCCAAAACCAGCATGACACCAAAACATGGATTGACATCAGACCGGTCACTTCAGACTCATTCCGTTTTCTGCGGCCGCGCCGTTTATTATAAAGTAACATCGTACGGTCACGGTCGCTGCAGACCCGTCCCTCCACCGCACACCTCCTCGCTCCATCGGCACTTTGTGATTGTCTCGCTCCGTGACCGCTCCCTGTGGTCGACAGCCTGTCAGACGAGAGAGGGGGAAAAGCGCTGCCCTTAAAAGTTAATCAAAAGTGACGGAGGCTCTCCGCCGGGAGAACTCCCGTGACCTTGGGAGATGTCAGAGACGCTGAGCTCCACGAGAAGAGTTGGCATCTTGAAAGTCTTTTTGCTGGTCACCTGATCTGACCTCTGGAGGAGGTGTTTAATTGATCTGTCTTGAGACAGGAGCGATGGAAGGGTGTGGAAAATGAAGTTTTAAGTGAAGGCAATCCTTCAAGTAGCGCAAGAGGTCCAGAGCTGAGTGACACCTCGGTTCACAAATCTCTTCAACTCCATCTGTTTATTCTTGCTTGGAGAGGTGTCTTGAAGGTTGCGTGTGATTCTGTGGTTCTCACTCAGTCCTGTTTGGTTCTCTCTGTGTAGATCAGGTCAAAGCAGTCAGTCAGTCAGAGAGATGCCCTCTTACCGCAGCGTTAGCGTCAATCACTTGGAGTTCAGTGCAATGTTGGTACGTCATTGTTTTGTAATATCTTTAGAAGTGACAAGGACCATCAAAATCGCACACACTGCACCTTTAAAAAGAAAACACATTCTCTACTTATATTTAGCTAGTTCACAGATCTGCACCTATTCCACAAGCAGACTGACAGTCATTTCCTTTGAGATTAAGTTCATTCAATGTGTGATGTTAATCGTGGATTATGATATGACAGCATTATTGTTGTATCCGTGGAGTTTGCGTGTTCTCGGCTGTGTTTTATCAAACTATATCTGTAGTGGGAGCTGGTACATTAGTACTTTACTGAGTCGTGTGACCTCTATAACAGTGTGAATATCTTTTTTTTATTTTCTTCATTGAATAAAAAAAAAGAAATACATGTGCATTGAACTATACCTCAATCGCCGTTATCAACACAGCGGAAATCTGAGGTAATAATTAGAAAAGCAAACACAATTATTAAAAAGTGTGATTAGACCATAAATGCGTCTTCAGCGCTTAAACGTTTGATGAGTAACAGCGGGAGCGTCACAGCGTAAGGATTCACAGACGGCTGTTTACTTCAATCTTTGTAATGTAACAACTCTGTGAATATGATTCACAAAACACAAATCTACTCATTATAGGTGAGACAGTGTAGCTTTCACAGGGTCACTTAATTGCCCCGTTGTTTTCTCTGCCTTGGCTCGGGGTATCTCAGCCTGGATCGGTGCCTCCCCCTCCCACACATGACACTATGATATTTCGCTTCCTTTGTCTGTTTGACGGACAGGCGGCACAGCAGCGCTGGATTGTTAGATTGTAAGATAAAAATACACCGAGTGGGTTAATTACAAAGAAGTGAGATCACTGCTGAAGCGCTGACGGAGATAATGAGTTTACACACACACACACACGGACACACACACGGACACACACTCACACTTGCTCGTATATGGCAAGGAAAATCACACAAATGAAGACTTGTTTATTTATCATGGATTATATATGTCTGCTGTTCCCACTCTTTTACTACTGAAGTTAAAAGGCAGAACAGAGAAAAGGGCATCACACTTGTTTCTCTTTGAACACTAGAACAAATGAAGTGCTCATAACTTACACTCACTAGTTTCAGACATTCTCCAGACTCCAGATGATCTCCATAAAACTATTTAAAGGAGCTATATGTTGCAGTGAACATTCATTTACCTGCTAAAAGTCTCTGATGTCACGCGGTTCATAATAGATTCCAATTATTTAAAAAAAAATATTTGATTTAAATGTTTTGTGCCTTATGCCCTTGTGAGCAACTTTCATATAGGAAGAAGGGCCCTGCCTATCCCTGCCTAACCCAGATTTCCAGGTGTGTGTGTGTGTGTGCGTGTGCGTGTGTGTGTGTGTGCGTGTGTGTGTGTGTGTGTGTGTCTGCACCTGTCCTATGGGAGAGGTAACGTTAAGTGACGTCTGTCGTGATCTGGCGCTGTACAGAAAATGAAATGAAATAAGATTAACGTGATCCTTGGTGCCCCCCCTATTAGAATGGTTGGGGACATGCTAATCTAATCTATGTAACATGACACGCCCACTGATGATGTCGCGGTTCCCATGGGAGAACCACAATTTTTCAGTTCCGCTCAGAACCGACTTTTTAGGTTCCAAACCGATTTTCCCTGCCCATTGGTTCCCTGCCAGCATGCAAGCCCTGTGTGTGTGTGTGTGTGTGTGTGTGTGTGTGAGAGACGCTCCCGCAGCAGCATTGTTTATCCTGACATTTTCATGAATTTATAATCACCTAAATGTTATATTTATTTTCCATTCCCGTAAAATCAGCCCATCAATGTATATCAACATGAGGAGCGGGTCCTCTCTACGGGGGCCGCCATGTTTTCCCAGTAGCCCAACGCGGTCGCACTAAACATCTTTTGAGTTTTAATGACAACTGAAGTCGACCATTGGTTCTCCTGCAGGCTCAGAAGGGTGAGGGTGAGGTGATGGATACAACATGCAACTTCACCTCTAGATGTCACTAAATCTTACACGTTGCACCTTCAAGGATGCATGCATCTGCATAGAGGAAGTTGCTTTGTTGACATGGATGTTGTGTTCCCATCAAATTGCAATTGGAGCCAAAACAACTCGTCATCCGATTCAGGTGTGAAAGCTGATTAAATGCCTTCACATTTGACAAAAAAAACCAGTGGATAAAAAAGGGGGTAATACTCTCTTATTACTCTCTCTCTCTCTCACACACACACACACACACACACACACACACACACACACGCACGCACGCAAATGTGTCCTGAAAAGCCCTGAAAAAGCCAGGGCCTTATGAGTTATTGTTTATACAAACAGTTGACATTAACCAGCTTGTTATCCTGCTGATGAATGCTAATGGGCCTTCCCCCTCACCATCACACACACTCACACAAACACACACACAGGCTCACATGTTTGGATCTGGCTGAGTGCTTCTCCACAATATCATTTCGCGGCCTTGATGAGGAACCAGAGGCCGTTATCATGAGCCGCACCAGAGGTGGGACTGACAGTAATGAGGGAATTACCCGGGGCTGTAAATACAGCGTTTCAGCCTTGTTGTCATGATGTCGGCATGATGTCATAGGATGTGGAAATGTCAGTTAAGGCTCGCAACAACTTTTCTCGGTGACTCACCCACGTAAGAGACTTTCAGTCGTCCGTAAACGCTGACCAGCCCAGTCCTGATTCGCTTTGAGTGGTATGTCCAATAACCACAGCACCAGCAGGAGGAGCTCCTTTGTTTGGAAACCACCATGTTGCACCACCATGTTTTCACAGTAGCCCAGGTTGGACAAACTTAACCCCCTTTGAGATTCAATGGTAACTGAAGGCTCCCAAAAGAGTTCTCACGTGGGAAAATGTAGGATTTGCACTTTACTAAGAGATATGACTAAATCCTACTCTTTGCCCCTTTAATTGTGTGGATGTTTTTTTAGCCTACTTTTTTCATACTTTTAAAGGTGCATTGTGTCAGATTTGATGACATCTGGTGGTGAAGTTGCATGTGGCATCCATCACCCCACTCTCACCCGTCCCATCATGCAGGAGAACCCACAAAAGATTCCAGTTGTCATTCAAACGTATCTGACATTTGGTCCGTCCGCTCTGGGGTCACTGTAAAAACATAACATTTCTAAAGAAAATGTCGGTATGTAATTGTTTCGTAATATTTTTTAGAAGTGACTCGGGGTGTAACGATGTATCGGGCCACGAGGAGTGGGTCCTCCCCATGGAGGCAGCCATGTTTGTCTCCTGCGTGCTCGGATGGGAAGGGCGAGGTAGTGGATTCAAAATGCAGCTCCCCCTGTAGACGTCACCAAATCGTACACACTGCACCTTTACGTGATTCAAAGTGTTTCCATTCTGTGGTACAGCTCTGAATCCTGTCACATGGAGGGACAGACATGTCCCTGAGAGAATTTATTCATTTCTTTATCGGGATATCAGACTCTGCTTTGAAAATTCGGCTTCAAAGAGTTGAAAAGAAAGTTAGGACGGTACAGACGGAGCTAAAGCGTTACATAACAGTCGGTCCGGAACATGTCTGAGCAGGAACGGCTCTGATCAGACTTCCTTGATGGAGCCTCCAGCTGTCGGAGTGCCTCCCTTCGTTTTGTTGTCTAAATGAAACACCTTGTCTGGCGGGTTTTGTAAAGGAAATCTAAAGTGGCGAGGTGCCCGGTTAAATCACACACCACCAACATGTTGAGAGAAGATGAGTCATTCCGACTTCAAGCCAGCAGATGAGAGTGATGCACAGAATCAACACGTGGCTCGGCTTTTAAATTCTCCCATCAAACGATTCTCACCAAACAAAAACAGATTGCCATTTGTGAGCTCGTCAGCGGAATGTTACTTTTGTCTCTTTTCTCCCGCTCCTGTCGGGAGTCAGCGGTGGCTTTGGTGCTTCCCTCGGCGCTGCTTACCTTCACATGTGTTATGGCTGCAAAACAGAAAGCTGAGTTTTTGAAAAGGAATTCAACGTTTTTCCCAAAGTGCTGAATTTGAAAATCTCTCCGACTCCCCTGCTAAACTCTCATGTTTTGCTTGTGTTGTGAGGAGGCAGATTCTCTTTGCTAACGTTGGTCGTTTTGGTCACTTGAAACAATTACATACTGATATTTTCATGAATTTATAATCACCTAATTATTTTTATTTTTATAAATATTTTTATATTCCATGTTTGCCAATAATAATCAGAGCCGTCACCAAACTCATCCAGACTGAAGCTTTCATTTTATGAATTGGTTTATTTATTTTTTCTTTGCAGATAAATCAGGAAGGATGAACACACATTTATGTATCTATATTATTTCCACTGCAACCTGCACCACAGACTGTTTCTAAACTACTCACACAACATCCAGCGCAGAAACCATGAAGCGTGATGGTACGAAATGGAGCTGTTTGAGGAAACCAAGCCCAAAGCCCGTTCAAAAACAGATGCCTTTAAAATGGACGTTGCGCCACTTTTTCATCGAACAGATCACTTTGGAAAATCCTTGAGCCAGTCACATCTGCACAGAAGTTAGCGGCTTAATTCTCAGCTGTTGTTGTGGAGCGAACTCGGTGAATACATTGACTCGGGCCTGTAAATACAAAGCCCACACGGTGAGCAGGCCCCGGGGCGAGCTGCAGGCAAAGCTAGAGAAATCAACATGGAGAGAAAACAGCAGCGAATCCCCGAAAACCCCGACAATGAGTCTGTCCTTCCCTCGGTGAAACAGGTGAGCTCACCTCCAGTTTCCCATCCATCCTCTCGCTTTGCCTCCCGCTGTCCAGCGCCGGTGTTTAGATGTGCCCTGAGCATCGTGTTTGCGTCAGAGTTTGATGAAGAGCAGGTCGGCGGGCTTTGCTGTGCGCATAGAAAAACAGGAAAGCGCATTCCTGGGCGGTGCTGTCAGGCCCGTCGAGCTGTCCTGTCTCTGCAGGGAGAACTTTCTTCATTTCTCCAGACGCTCGGCGCTCCTCTCCGAAACACACGGAAAGGTCATCCCCATCCAAACGCAGTCACAGAGGCACATGAAAGGGCCCGTGTGTCTGTTTAGTCCATAGAAAATCACTTAAAGCTGCATGGACTCAACATGCCATCTCTAAACACCGGGCTGTGGCTTCGACCAGTAGGAGCTGCTGTGTATTCAACCAGGACTCCGAGCGCAGTGTTTTCGTATCCGTCTTCACATTTCTGTTCCTCTCTCCTCCTCTCTCGCACTCGACGCCGCTAAACTTTAGGGCCAGAGTGGAGCTGAAGTGCAGAGGTATAGAAGTAGAAAGTGTCTCTGAGGATTGGAGGGAGTTGGGTCATTTGATGGACCTTGGATCTGCAGAGAAGAAGAGTCTGGCTAGTGACTTAGGGCCTTGTTGTGATGATATTACCATGAGACTATTTTTGTACTTTGTGGGCTGAACTTTGTGACAATCAATGTTATTTATTTTTATTTTTTTCGTATAAATAGTGCATGTGGCGCAAAGTGGGCAAAAACAAAAAGTTGGTCATCCTCGGTTGATCTACAATGATGTTTTTATAGTTTTTTCTGAAATATTTGCATTGAATTGATAATCAGTTTTTCATGAATGTGGCTAGTATTTAGTGTATTTGGCTCATTGATCTTTGCAAATGCAATGAAGTCACCAAAGTACAGAATATTCTCGGGGAGATTATTTAAAAACCAGGGCTAGAATGCAAATAACAACAGTCACTATATTGTGCATCTCTTTTACTATTACTATCGGCTTGTTTATCGAAACTGTTTATACTCTTTCATATGTTTTTAAATTCAATTCATGAAAAGAGAACAGAACAGAATAATAGTCGAGCGTGTGCTCGTCTTGTTGCACTCACTCATTCATTGCAAATTTGTAATGTAAAAACAAAAAAATTTGTAAAAACGTTGTCGCTGAGCTCATTTTAGATTCTCATGTACAGCAAAGTTTAAATGTAATAACTAAAATATAAATAATAAAAAAATATTTTTCAGCCACCAACTGTGTGTGGACTCGAGCACAAAGTCTGCAGCAATAAAATGCAATCCAAATGTAGTGTCGTTCGAGCATTAAATAAGTGTGTGTGTCTGTGTGTATAAGCAGGTACACACTCATACAGCTCATACATTCCACAGCAGGGAAGATAAATTGTAAATGAGCAATTATGAAAATAAGACAATTTAACATCTCGTTATTAACTTAACATCTTTGTTTTATAGCCGTGATAAACATGATGAACCATGATGTGTGTGTGTGTGTGTGTGTGTGTGTGTGTGTGTGTGTGTGTGTGT
>JAFBJT010110236.1:17378-30277 GCA_016785325.1 Chascanopsetta lugubris | reverse complement strand
GCGTTGCAACCATCACTCAAATATTCTTTGGTTTAGTAATTATCTCCCGTTTTGTGTTCTGAGTCTTTGCGTTGGGCTGGGATCTGTCAGGAATTCGTTTCGAATGGACTTCTTGAACTTTACTCATTGCTGCCGGGTTCTGTCCACGGAGACAACCTGTGCGTTTGACAAGGTTATTGTAAATATACGTGAACCTGATTGGACATTCTGATTGAGCGTATGTGGATTCATTTTGTTTGTATATATATTTTTGATCATTAAAACATTAGGCTAAACTGATGTTGGCCTCTTCTATTAATTGGTGAAATTACGTTATTTGAAACCAAGCGCAGCAGGCCTCTAACCCACCTGTTCCTTATATTTGCATTGTACATTCCCTTGACTAATACAATATAATATATTGAGGTGAATTGTTACAGAATAACAACATGAACTGATGTCTTATCACAATTATGATCCAAAATCCATAAATAACCCCAACTAAAGCTTAAAAATGGATACAGTTGTTTCAATTCTGGTCGTTTATAAGCAGTAGTTAACATTGAGGTTCTAGATACTGTCTTTGTAACCATAGGTCACATGTGTCAAACCTGTGGCCCGCAGGCCAAATGTGGCCCGCAAGATCATTTTATGTGGCCCGTCAGAGCTAAAAGGCATAGGATTGTCTAAAAATAAAAGTCTAAAGCATACATTGCCCATGGACTCTAGTTAACTACATGTAACCCACATAAATTGACAGACAATTAATTTACAGACTGTTCCTAAGCTGTCCGCTAGAGGGAACCACAGACCATAAAATCAGTGTGCGGAAGAAGAAAAAAAAATAGACAAAGAAAGTGAAAAGAAACTCCACTTTGCAGTCAGACCACATGTCGATGCTGTACCGAACAAGAGTTTAGTTAAGTTCGGAAGGCATTTCTTTAGTTATACATATATATATATATATATATATATATATATATGTATATATATATAGATATATATTATTGACCCAGGGATTTTCCTGAAGAGTGAAGGATTCCCATATTTTTTGGCAGAGTTTTGTGTTAAAATAGCAGCCACATGTGAAATGCTGTATTTGCCGAGTGCATTTGAGCTCGTATTATTGGTTGTTCTGTTTTACCTTTGATAAGAAGGTAAAACCAATTGGACATAACTTTAAAACGATTTGGTTGAAGTAGTTGTTTTGTGTTACTTCAGAATTTGCTGTTAAACTTGTACTTTATGAATGTGATGCCAATACGCCATTTTGTTTTTTTCCAATGTTCTGCGGGGTGTTGCAGGTAAAACACTGGAGAATCGATGGTTTTCCTCTTGATTTGAATGGCTGAATGCAGTACATGAACACATTTCAGAACCTGTATGCAGTTAATTTCTGCTGATGAGTAATTCCATTTAGTAGCCACCTTTTATGGAACGACATAGATATTGTCACTTTCAGTGAAAAAAGATAAATAGCATTATACAATGAAAGTGATAGCGAGAGATTTTTCTCTGCAATATGAAGATTGGTTTTCTTTGGTTGTTTCTTGGATTCCTGAGAACATTTCTGGGACTAAGCCTTCTAGCGTGGTGAGCCTCGATCAGAGGAAGAAGTGGATTCTCCATGCCTACTCGGATCAGGATTGTGAACCAACCACCCCTTGCTTTGGGACAGATAAGCTAATGAGATCTCAAACACATATACACACACTACCCGGGCAGCTACGAAAACATTTACATTACATTGGAGCAACAATTGAGCTGAAAACTGAATGACTCAACAAGACTGACAAATGACCGACTGACTTTTGAAAGATTGCTTTTGTTATTCTGTTTGCATTCTTGATGTGCATTGTTAATATGTGGTGAGCTGTGTTTCATTCGCTCCTTTCCCAAACCTAAGATTAGATTGGACCAAAATTCTACTAAAAGCTCTCACCCACTGTTTATTCTTAGAAGGGTGAGATCCAAAAAGTGTTACGTAAATATGCCATTTTTTATATATTCAATATATTCAGTGTATTTACATTTTCACATGTAAATACATATACTATATAAAATAGATACATATTATTTGTAACTTGAATAAATGATAATGAAGTATGAAGTCAGTTATTTTACAATATGTTAAGAATTGTTCACATTCAGTCCCACAATTGAGAGCAACCGTAATGCTGATTTGGCCCTTGGTGAAAATGAGTTCGACACCCCTGTCATAGGTAATAATATTATTGGATTTCTTCCTGCTAAACGCTTCACCAGCTAACGTCAGATTGATCAGATTTGTGAAAGATTTCATTTTTTTTGGTTCCCTGGCAGCAAACCCTGCCCATTTCAGTCAAACACTTCATCTGTCTTTCTCTGGGCTTCACCTCATCAAACCATCACAGACATAATCATCTCTACTTGAAGGCCCAGGGAAGTCACTCAAACAAACCCTCTCCCCCAGGGCAGGATTTTGGGAGAGAACGAGACAAGAATATGTAGCCGCTTCCTTCCTTCTTCCTCCTCCTCCTCCTCTTCCTTCCCGCTGATTCACACGCCGACACATTAATTGTTCTTTCAGACACATCTGTGCACCCCACAAATCGTCCAACAAGCTGATCTAAAAATAATCACAAGCAGACCCAGATCTCATTCTCCTGAATCCTCGTCCGCATGGCGATTCGCGTTTATGGCCTTGTAAACAAACAGTCAACATGTGAGATTTTGTTGCTGGTCATTAGCTGATGATCATCATCCAGCTCTTAAAGAGACATCCTCCCAGAGAGACAAACTCCCAGTTTGCTGCGGACTGCAGATTTTACGATTGTTATTTTAACAAACCCCTCCCTATCTCTCTCCATCCTCGCCCGCCTCTCACTCCTCCTCCTCCATCCATCACCGGCAAGAGGAATACGCTCCGGCAGGGAGTGCAGCAATCAATGCTGTGTGCCTGATACGGGATACACCCCCAAGTAACGCTTCAAACGCCCGTGAATCAATACGATCATCATAACACCAGATTCCATGACCCTCATCCAACCACTGAGAGAGCAGATACTGTACGGTGGCAGAGCTGCCATTTCACGCTGCTTGGAACTCAGTGTGATGAGCCGCTCACAAAAGCCACACGGCTCAGCGTCAAGCGAGAGAAGATCGTTTGATTTAGTTGCTGCACATCATTCATTTCAGTCCTGGTCTGGTTTGTCTCGGGGTTCACGAGGCCTCAGTCCTAAATCATTGAATCTGTCTGACCTATAAACACCAACACTCGGCTTCTGCAAAGCCCGAGACTGATGGAAAAATTATAGACACTGAACAAATGTTCCAAAGACCTTGGACAAGAGCACGCTACAGTTTGTTTAGCTTAAAACAACAAGAGTATGAGCAGACATGAGGAAAAGGGGATGGATTTTGTGACAGAGGCTGTGTTTGTGTGGAGCAGCCCTGATGGATGCCTCCCAGGCACAGCAACAGCTTCATCAGCAGCTCACAGTCTGGAATGATCTCCCCACAAAGGGGAAGAGATTCTGCTGCGGTTACATCACACTGACATTACAACGTCTTTGTGTTTTCCAACACCATTCAAACATGGTTTCTCTGAGTCAAAGCATGACAGTGTGATTTCCTCCATCCACCCAAGGCACAGTTCAAGTCAAATTCTTCCTGGATGTTGTTTGCAACGTGTCATATTTACGTCAAACCTGGACACACTTGACTCAAGAAGCTGCAACAATAACAACCTTGTTTCCCTTTTTTTATACTAAATAATGAGAAACAACATGACTGTGACACAGTGCAGTCGAATCATCGTTTTGCCCACTGGTGGCAGACTGAAGTAAAGAACAAAAAATTATATATATGGATAAAACCATGGTTTGTAAATAAAAAATGTTTTAAAAAATGGACAACGCATCCTCACCTCCTCCCATACAATGCAATTCTGCTGTGCCAAGATATGACAACAACTCGTATCCAAAATATTCTGCCATCATTTAAAATTGTGTTGATGGTGCAAAGCTTTAATTTGAAGGTGCAGTGTGTACGATTTTGGCCATTTTTGTCACTTCTATTGTTAGAAAGAAATATTTCAAAACAATCACATGCCAACATTTTTAGAATCACCTGAATGTATTGTTGTTCCCACTACCCTTAAATGAGCCCATTAATGTATATCTACATGAGGAGCGGGTCCTCTCTACGGGGGCCACCATGTTTTTACAGTAGCCCAGAGTGGACATACTCAACATCTTTTGAGTTATAATGACAACAGAGGGCAACTGTAGGTTGTCCTACATGCTCAGAAGGGTGAAGGTGAGGTGATGGATACCACATGCAACTTCAGCACTAGATTTCGCCAAATCTTACACAACGTACCTTTAAGAGAAAAGCCGAGTTCAGAGTGACATTTGGCATCTTTCTATCTGCACAATGCTTCATTACAAACCTTCAGCAGTCAACATGAGCGGTGTCAACGTCAATTGAGCGGAGATGGTTCAGTGCTTGTGTGAATCACAAATGACGGCAGCCAACGTGGACAGGCACCCTGCAACCCGATCCTACCACCTAATCCCGACCCAATCCCTGGAGTGAGGGTTCCTGTCAATGACTGTGCACCGGTGGGATGGAACACAAACATACTCTGTGCCAACAGACCAAACACCGGGAGAGACAACGCTTTGCCCTCCACATGTTGCCTCAGCTGCCTCACCGGAGCGGAGAACCTAATTCATCGCACTATACCTTTAATCCACGCCAACGTGATATTCAGATTATTTCTAATCATCAAGAAACAACACATAAATTCGATAGGAGTCAGGAGCAGCCCAGTGGTCTTTCAGCTGAAGGTTCAACTGGAACAAGCATTGTGAATTATGTTTAGAGCTAAAAAGTGTCTGTCAATGAAACCGCACCAAATATTTGGCATCAGATATTTACCAGACCTTTCTAGTTTGATACAAGCCTTTAATTTTTGTTTATCCTATGTGTGCTTCCTTTCTTTGGCTACATATACATTTTGGATTTAAAGGTGCAGTGTGTAAGATTTGGTGACATCTAGAGATGAAGATGCATGTTGTATCAACACTTCACCCTCACACTTCAGAGCATGCGGGAGAACCTGTGGTAGACTTCAGCTGTCATTAAAACTCAAAAGATGTTTCGTACGTCCACACTGGGCTACTGTAAAAACATGGCGGCCTCCGTAGAGAGGACCTGCTCCTAATGTGAAAAAAAAACATTCATGGGCTCATTTAAGAGTAATGGAAAAAAACTAATTCGATTATGAATTCGTGAAAATGTCAGTATGTAATCGTTTTGTAAAATGTTTGGAAGTGGCAAAAATGACTAAAATCGTACACACTGCACCTTTAATTTAATTCTCATTTGTAACCTCAGTTTGTAATTAAAAGCCTCTGCTCACTGTTGAGAACCGACGGTGACAGGCAGGGCTGTTTCTTCTGTTGGGAAAAATCCTCACACGTCCTTTAAAGCTCGAATGAACGCGGAGGGAAGATATGAACACGATAAGGAGAAGGATCCTTCTTGTGTTCGAATGCAGTCATGGCCTCCTCACGTGTCTCCTGGTGGTCATACAGCGTTGTCCGTCCCCAGCTTCATCCTCGTCAAACCATTTCACGCCGTCACAGCACATGTTTCGCTCTGACAGCAGCTAGCTCCCACTCACCTTTCTGCTTCTTACTTCTCGGCCCGTTCACACCCTCGCTAGCACTCCTCAAAGCTCTGCGTGCATCCAGCAGTTCCCTCCGCAACATGGCTGCCATATCTCAGGCCTCTGGGGAGTCTGACTGAAGTCTAACCCATGGAGACACAGCATTGAAACCACCAGAACCTCCTCAGCCCATCTCTTCTTTCTCTGTCTTCCCACACTTCTCCCTGACGATGGCAGCCAACTATTTCCATCCCAGCATAATACACCTCGTTGCAGGCGAACTGTACTTGCTCCCTGCACCCCCCCCCCTTTCACTCAGCCAGCCCCCATTATAGCAGGAGATTAAAGCCACAACTGCACCGCAACCAAACGACCTCTCCTGTCCTCTGTGGGTCACGTCTGTTGGACTAATGGCGGTTTTGAAACTCTAGAAGGAGGCGGACATGTTGTACATCACAGTCGATGATGGTGGACACACATTACAAGACACGGAGACACTTACGGGGACATGGACTGAAGTGAGGTGGATCTGTTTCATGCTAACTCTGGAGCTGAGGGTGAAACTCACACTCGCACCAGTCAAAAATAAATGTCAAAGTCACACTGATTCTTATTGATGTTTAATGTTGACTGTTTAATCGCCATGTGGCTTGTTAGCACAGAGGGAATGTCACTGATTTTGTAACATCAAGGTCAGTTCTCTGGGGTTCTCCTGTGTCGCAGACTGCAATCATGACGTTTACAGAGACAAGGCGAGTGGTTGGAGTTTAAAGGTTCGATCTAAAGGGAGATATTCTTTCCTGGGACTGGGAAACCAGATATATCTCACTGCACTACTTGTATTTCTGGCACTTATAAGCAGCTACAACTTCAGCTGTTTTGGATGCAACCAATTTAAATGTGTTGTGGGTGCCGGGTCTTTACTGTCATGTCATCATAACATAAATTCATCGTCGGATACCTCCGAGGGGCCGTTTCAAAACAGCTCCCCCTCACCTTCCTGCATCACAGTGAAGACGATGATGTCATCTTCTGAAAGTAAATCAATGCCGTACGTCACAGGGTGATGTCAATAAAGTCACGCACCCGACGGATGAAAGCCTGAAAGGCCTTTGATATCACCAACCTCACTCTGTCCACCACCCACCTTCAGCAGCCCCCCCCCCCACCACACACACACACACACACACACACACACACACACACATACACCTCGTCTCGCTTTCATCACGCTGACCGTGATTGAGTGTGCGCCGCGTCTTGACCGTGGTGATGCTATAATTATCTGTGATGTCTGCTGGTGCAATCGGAGACGGGGGGGGGGGGGCTGTGCGCGGCAGTATCCACACATCACTCAAGCACGAGCCCTCTGGCCGGCGCAGCACATACCAGGCCATGAATAACCACAAGGAGAGGGATGGAGGGGGTGAGAGGGGGAGGGAGGGAGAGAGAAAGAGAGAGGGGGGAGAGAGAGAGAGAGAGAGAGAGAGAGAGAGAGAGCAAAAAGGTCTGAGTGATAGGACTACAGCTCAGATTCAGAATATAGATTAATAATGATCATACAAATTTAAGTGTGTTTTAGTTTAGTATGAATCTAACAAACTGAATAACGAGAATATTTACCTTTCTGAATTTGGTTAATATGCACAAACAACAAATGCTTTGTGCCAGTTAAGTAATTAACATAGTTTCCTTTTATTTCACCAGGTCAAGTTAGCCAACTGTCGACCTCTCGGTCAAGTGAAAGAGAGAAATCAAACAGATAAGAACCACAAATAGATTTAAATAACCGTGACAAGAGTTGAAAAGAAAAATGGGGCAAAAAAAAAACAAACACTTGAAAGTCCTAACTTCCAGGAGTCTGGACGAAGCAGGAGAAAGACAAAGGAGGAGATGAATGGAAAGAAAACGAGAATATGTGCAGAAGGAAGGTGAGCGGCCCAGAGCCGGGAGGTGCTGAGTGACGGACCAGCTGCAGCCAGCGTGCCACCTCATGGTGTGACAGCTCAACTCTCAACCTTCTCCACAGGCCCGGGGCCGTGATGGAGCGCACAACAATGATCTCACCACGGAGCACATTCTGACACTCGCCGTGACGCAGAGCGCGCCGAGGAGAGATCACACCTGCGCCAGTCTCACTTCACTGATCCCATTTTCACATTGACACACAACAACTGAAGACTCACAAAGAATCTTTGAGAACGAATATTAACGGCTACTTTGACTTTTCTCTTTGGTCTAATCTACCAACAAGGAGGACATACTGCAGCCGGTCACCGGGGGGAGACAGAGACACTTTCTGGGAGCCGTCATGTCCTCCACCTTCACATTAAGTCACCAGGAAACAAAACACAGAGACGTCTCCCCTCCAGCCAATCAGACGCCCTCATTTTTGCGAAACGTGTGTAATTACCTTCACCGAGGTCCATGATGGCGAGGACGGCGCTGCAGCTTGCCTCTCCGAGCTCATTGCTCGCCACGCAGGTGTACAAGCCGGCGTCGCTGGTGCGGCAGTCTCGTATCCACAGCCCCCCGGCGTCCTGGTCCTCGGTTGGAAGGAGCACTTCTTCGTTGTGGTACCAGCTGAGCGAAGGTTTTGGAAATCCTCCCACAGACACCCTCAGTCGGATGTCGCAGCCCGTTCCCACCGCCGCCTTGCGGAGTTTACGGGTGAACACCGGTGGCGTCGGTTCTGGCATTTTGTCTGCAGTGTCTGGAACCACGTGGTCCTCGGTGACTTCGGGCCTCTTGGACGGGCCGGATCCAAGGACTGCGGCCATCTTGGTTTCTTTCACACTTTGGGACTTTGATCAGGCGATGGATCTGGATATCAGGAGGAGGCGCGGTTAATGTCGGCCTCGTCTGAACAGCTTCAGTGGATGACAGGAAGTGCAGAGGTAGTTTGACCAGGGCTGTGGCTCCAGGGACTAAACAGACCAGAGCGGATTCATCAGAATGACACAAGAAACCCAGATTTACATCATGTAAATGTACATCATTTATTTAATTTTTACATAATGTAAATCTGAGCCAAATGTAACATCAAGTAACCTTTTACGATTGAATGAATAAAGCTGAATTGCAGACTGCAGACAAGGCAGCAACAGGCAATCATATAGCATTTTGGAAAGTGTGGGACCCACGTTCACGCAATGGAATACGAGTTTAAATGTCTTTCATTCTGCTGTTCTGCGAAAATGAAACATTTAACTGAACTCAGCACAACAAATAAAGAAATAGTATGTTTGTTGATTAATGAGTGGCAGATCAGAAAAGAGGTAAACAAATGGAGCAGATTCAATCAAACATCTTCCGCTCATTTGTTCACATTGCCTAAAATATACTTTATTCAAAAATAGAAAGAGATGCACATTACCTCAGGAATCCCTTTGGACATCCCTGCAAAGTCCACGTTAACGTAACAAGATCCATGGAGCAAAGTATTTCATCTCAAATCATTGGCTGGAGGCCGGGTCTCTCTGTGTCCTTTGGCGAGCGCAGGCCCACGGTGTAAGTCCAGCAGAGATCATGTAGCATTAGCAGCCTCAGCCATGGTTCCTCCCAACAACCTGAGCCCCAGAGTGGAGAGGAGGAGAGTGACAGGGACAGAAGGGGAAGTGTTTGGGCCTCCTGCCTCACCCCCTTCCCACTGGTGGACTCTGACTCATTTAAAAAAGAAAACATACATGGGGTTTCACAAAGTTAAAGACTTGAAGCCGCACATGGTGGACATCTCCTCTGTCCCCTGTCACTCCCCCAGTCTCTCTGCCTCCCCCTCTGCTTCCTCAGGTTCGGAGCGACAGCTGCACCGCCACAGATAGGTCACATTTCGCAGGCTGCCATGTATGACCTAACACACACACACACACACACACACACACACACACACACACAATGCTCCTACACTCCAACCCCTTCAGATAATGTTATCACCCAGAATGTGCGTGTGTGTGTGTGTGTGTGTGTGAGAGAGAGAGACAGTTGGAGATACTATAAAAAGAGTCTTAGGTATAAATGTAGGATTCAATGATTCATACAAACATGGAGCAGTGATATAATAAAACAGTGACAGAGCTACGTACTGTAGAAACAACAATTAATGTTATGTTGATTTCTTTCTTATTAACCATTTCTGTTTACATTGGCTATCATAGAATTGTACGGCTCATGTTATATTTCTTCCTCTTGAATCCATGAATCCTGTCCGTGTTTCTTTGCTAGTTGGATATTTGCACATTCCACATGAAATCAATGCCTGGAGTTTGTGTTCATTAGTTTGAATAAAGCTGCAGAAACGTCTGTAATTTCAGTGTCAAGCCACTTGATCCTCCGACACCTCAGTGAGGAGAAGTTCACAGGTGACTGAGCTCAGAGCTGGACTCAGTCATGCTTCACATCTCCTCTGTTTTCATATGGAGACGTTGTTGCTGTGGCAACAGGTTCTAAAATCTTTACTTTTCAGAGGCTTTTATGGGGTTGAATTGAAGGAATTTGGCCAAGATGCCTCAACTCTACTGCCCTGAAGATAACATTATTCTATAGTATGTAATATTATTATATTATTTCAACCTGCAATTATCCAAGTTTTTTTATATCTCTATTGGCACAATGTATAATTATGAATAACGTGGGTTGAAATCAGTTGAGTATTTACATTTTCTGTCATATAAAAAAAATCATGACGTGTCACAGCTGGTGATGTATGATTCAAACGCCCCCTGCTGGTGAACACAGAACAACAATTTGCATAGAAACATGAGGCTGACTATCTGCTGTACTTTACCACACAGCAAATGTCTGTATGTAAATCAAGCGAAAGAAAAGTAAATATACTTCCTTTAAGCCTAAATGTGCTGACGGAGTGGTATCAAATTACTAGAAAACAAAAGAACAGGGCTCATCATCAGTGCTGTGCAGCCTGTAATAAGAGGGGAAAGAGCTTTTCGAGAGCACACAGCAACCTATTGGAAAAAGCAGCCGTGAGGAAGACGACAGCGTCTGTTTGCCCACAGAAATAATCCAGATCCTCATGAGTTGGCGGACGTTCAGACGTTCACCACATGAAGAGGAATGTCAGCTCCACTCCACGTCTGCGCTGTGTTGAACTCTGATGCTGCTGGAGGGTCACTGGTACAATTAAAGAAAATGTTAACGATGGAAACTACTGTTGATGATTAAAACATGGTGTATACTAGCATGCGATCATGTTGTGCAATATGGACCAAGACATGGTTGCTTTGCCTTTGACTGAGGCAGGTCAACAGGGGGCGACATCAGCCATAAAAACATAAATAAACCCCTGACAAATAAATTGTGTATTTTACAATTTAATAAATGTATACTTTTCAAACTGTACCTGTAGATTTAAAAGACTGCAGCAGCTTAACCTCCCCTTCCCCCTAAACATTCAGGAGAACATATGGCAGCCTTCAGTTCTCAGTCAAACAGTAGGATTTTAGTTAGTCCACTCAGGGATACTGTAAATTAAAGGTGGAGTGAAATGGCGCCCTCTAGTGGAGAGGAGCAGCTCCCAAAGTAAACATGAAGTGCTTCTTTAGCATTCATGCAAACAATGATATATTCATTGAGATATTTATAAAATCAGTATTATAATATTACACAAAATGTCTTACAATGGACAAAATCCTGTAACCCCCACTTACTGGATTATTAAATGTAGAATTGAACAAAGCCAACAGTTTCTCCAGTTGACAGTTGTTTCCAGTTGGAGCTAGCACTAGTTATGCTAAAACCAAAACAAGTCTGAAAATCAAGCAAATAAATTAGTTTTATCTAAACTTCTACACAAACCACCTGATAGAATGTTGAAGGCCATTAAAGCCAGATGTGCCATGTTTTCTGAAATTGAATGGAGTAAGCCGGCAGAGCAGTTTGCCCACGCTTAGAGTGTCTGAGCTAAGCTAAGCTAGCTGCTTATAGTCTTAGTGCCCAGCTAGTCGAACTGCTTCCGGCGTATAAGGCTCGGACATGAAACTAATCACATCCAGCTGTTTCTAGAAAATGATAAGAATAAAGGTCAATACATACTCTAGTTCTTGCAGCTTGCTCTTGACACATCATCTGGGCAGAACTTTGTTCTTGTTCTTGTGTCAGACATCTGTTGTGTGATTGGTCAGAAATGTGTTCTTGTTCTTGTGAAGCACGTTATGTCCTGGCCAGAAAGAACTTTGTTCTTGTTCTTGCAGCCCTGGGAGCAAGAACAAAGTTCTCTATTCTTGCAGAGTATGTATTGACCTTACATTTCTCACCACCTCAATGTTTTGTTTTCGTGTTGAGGGTTGAGAGCGGAGGTGATGCTACTTCACCCTCAAGACAAGTTAGTCTGCTAATGTGAGCAAAGCTCTCAATCATCAGTGTTGTTAGTGGCCATTCCCTGCCTTTGTGTGACAGTGAGGGAAATAAGAAGTAAATAAGTAAACTGGTGAAGTCTGCCAACAGCTGAATTACACAGGACTGTGGTGAGAACTCTGTGGCAGCCATACATCATGAAGTTGAGTACAGCTAGGCTAACAGTTTTCATCTGCTTCCAGTCTTTATGCTAAGCTAGGCTAACTCCTTCCTGAAACAAGTTCAGCTGTGAAAACATAATGATGAAGTCTTTTATTTTTGTACAGGGGTTATCTATGTATATCTAAATATTTGTTTATGTAACTTCAGTTATAATATAATATGCAATTTAATAAAATGCTCACCTGTCAATGGAGTTCTTCTTTAATATTTTGATTTATATTATGTCATTAATTTCCTAATCAATCAATCAATCAATCAATCAAAGTTTATTTATATAGCCCGCATTTACAAATCAAAGTTTGTCACACAGGGCTTCACATGGTGGGTAACATCCTCTGTCCTTAGACCCTCAACAAGAGTAAGGAAAAACTACCAGAAGAGGCACAAGTGAGGGATCCACGCCCAGGACGGACAGACATGCAATAGATGTTACGTAGAGTGTTCAGTAACAATTGTTCAAGTCCGGGTTTGTCGCAGCTCGCTCGCAGGTTCAGGACCCATCGCCAGATCGTTCGTGGCTTGAGACTCGGGATGCCGTGTCCTCGTCACCGTCTCGGTTTCGTCTCGTTCCCCAATGGCAAACAAAGCTGAAAAACAGTCGAAAGTTGTTTGAGATAGTGCATGTGGTTTCCTGAGTTAAATGTAGTTAAATGTAGAGGAATGTAGTGGAATGTAGGGGAATGTAGAGTAGTGTAGTGGGGGGAACATAGGGTTTGTGGCAGGGGGGGGAATT
>JAFBJT010110236.1:0-16086 GCA_016785325.1 Chascanopsetta lugubris | reverse complement strand
AGCCTAAAAGTTATAAAGGCAAGGATTAGTTTTTCTGAAGAGTCATACATGTTGCTAAAATGAGAAAATACTTTAATCATTAACATCACAAGATTTCCACCTGTGACATTATATTATTAATGAATAAGTAAATATCTTAGAATATGAAAGAATAAATAAATGACCTTAAAAAGAGAGATGGTTACAGGTGTAATATTGAAATGTGTTGGAATACAAATTCAGTGAGCATAGTCTGATAAAAACAAGAAGGTCATTGATAATAAATGTATTTTTTCTCAGACAGATTTCAGGGCTTCCAGGCTGCTCAGATAAAAACAACACTGGCTTTGTGTTCAGAGGTGGAATAGGTGTCTGTGTGTGTGTGCGCACGTGAGCGAGTATCAAACATTTCCCTTCCTCTGCGCTTCACATGCACATGTTCATCGTGCAGCTGATGTGAGAACCCGCCGAATCGACTTATCATCCAAACAGTGACTCTGCGAAAAAACAAAACAAAGTTAGACATAAAACAAAGTTCTGTGTGAACCTGCAACACAAACAGATATAGTCACACAGCCAAGGTCACTCTGTGCTATCTGACGTTCGTGTGGGAGACAGAAGTGTTGTTTCCAGACCTGACTCAGAGCTGCTGAGTGGTCATGGGGTCCCGACTTCTCCTTCTCCTGGTTCTGCTGCAGTGGATCCACAGTGGTTGCTGGGCCCAGGGGCTGCCCAGGGAGGAGTTGCTGTCCTGGTTTGGTGGGCGGCTTCTGGAGGGTCTGGGTCTGGACGGGCCTCCTGAGGTGTCGGCTCAGGTTCCGGACCGGAGGAGGACGCAGCGTGAAAGAACCAGACTCCTGCAGCAGAGGGTCAAGAGGACGAGACACCAGAGCAGTGAGAACCAGGAAACATCTGAAATGATTCTGTTCCCCAGAACTGGTGAGAGGATTCATACACACACTTTATGTTTATATAACATTTTTAACACAAATGACGCCAGAAAAAAACGTGTCATTTCAATATTTTCAATTGAAAGATAAACAATTACAGGCAAGGAAAATAAATGTGCTTACGAGTCGATTTGTGGACATGATTTTTGCAGCTGTGACCCGTCACCTTTTGAAAACGTGTCATAATATACATAATCATTTGGATTTACCTGTGACAGGTTCGTCCTGTGTGCGACCAAAATCGACCAATCACGAGCTCACATTTCATTTCCGTCCGTCACTGAAGAACCAGGAGGTCAAGGTCACATCTGCTTGCTTCTGGTTCCACGCAGGCAAAGGCGCCAACGCCTCGGCGCCGCTCTTCGTCCTCATGCCGTCGCAGCAGCGTCTTCAGGTCGCAGACGCCCCGTCTCATCGGAGCTCAGACGGATGGAAGACCTTCGACCTGAGCGGGGCCCTGCTCACCTCCGTGGCTCAGGGCCCCTTCACCCTCCGGGTCCACTGTCCGATCTTCGAGCACCACATCGACAACACGCCCTTTCTCGCCCTCCGCACTCGAGCTCGTGCTCCCGTCCGTTCACGCCGCCACACACTGCTCCACATCCCCTGGTCCCCAGCTGCCATTGACCTGCTGCAACGCCCCCCGCAGGAGAGAGCAGAGCATGGCGACTGCCAGAGGGAACACGTGGAGATCAGCTTCCAGGAGCTGGGCTGGGACAACTGGATCGTCCACCCTGCAACGCTGACCTTCTACTACTGCCACGGGAACTGCACGGCCCAGGGACGGATCAGCGCCGCCCTGGGGATGAGTCAGTGCTGCGCTCCAGTGCCAGGAAGCCTGAGGTCACTGAGGATCACCACCACCTCTGATGGCGGATACTCCTTCAAGTATGAGACGCTGCCCAACATCATACCTGAAGCGTGTACATGTATCTAAAAGGTTAAAGGGTCAGTTCAATGAAAACTGTTCACAGACTGTTCTTATACTTTCGGTATTTTAGGTTTTACAAGTTTTTTTGCAATTCCACTCTGTCTGTGCTGTTAATTACAGAGCTGAAATAAAATTGAGAACCAACAGTGACCAAAACAACTTCAGCAGAACATCGTTTCACCACAACCCCATTAACATGCTTTGTCTACACCACGCTGTGGCTGCATTGCGGGTAAACTCTTTTCCAAAACCAGCATTTTGTTCCACACGCAATCCAACACTTTTCACACAAAACATGTTATGTTTTTTAAATTCCTCGGGTTTGTTTTTTAGTTGGGTTAAGTTGCATTTCTCTTCTCGCCTGTAGGGGGCGGTGTAGACACATGTTTAAACCTTCACATTCAGACATGCACTTATCTATCAATAAATCCCAGACTCAAACATGGAGGTTAAGTGTGATCATTACATTGTGTGGGAGAGCATTTACTTTGAAATTCAGTTTAGACTTGTTTTTCAAAATAAAAAAACGTAGAAAAAGACAGAAACGTGCAAGCAGCATCTCGTTCAAATATATTTATTTACTCTGAAGACAAAATAATCTCTACAGTTACAAAAACTACGAACTTGCAATAGAAAAAGTAACAAGTATAAACCACTGACGTACCGTTTGAACCATGACATGTGGCGGAAGAGGAGGAAGTGAGATGAAAACAATGACTCGGCACTTAACAGCTGCTTTGGCAAAAACTGAGATTTTCAGCCATGGATAAAAAAACCAAACATGTATGAACTGCTGTGTGTGTGTGTGTGTGTGTGTGTGTGTTTGTCCAGCGATCATCCTCTCCTCCACTGTCTTGTTTGGGGACACACGCGGGCGTCCACGTCGGAGCGTTAAAGACGGAAAATATGTCTCAGCAAAGAAGAATGTAAATTTCAAGGGGATGGAGTGGTGACGGTGGATCATTGCCATGGAGACAGTTGTTTCCAGACATTTGGCTTAGAAAAATGAAAATCAAACAAAACATGATTCGACCAACATCACTGAGCCGACGTTGCCCGTCCACAGAAATGAAGGAGTGGATAAATTCAAGCATTTCCCAGGTAAACATTTTGGGGAAAAGGTTTTTTTAAAAGATCTGAAATGGTGCGGCTTCTCTAAATCTGTTCAACTTAAACACGAGTCAGCAAGTTCAGGAACTTTATGAAAGAAACAAGGAAAAAGAAGACGAAGAAGCCGATTTGAAGTGTTCTGACGAGGATTATTCACGTGGCCTCCGTGCGGTCGGGCAAGGGAGGGAGTGAGGGGGAGAGAGGGAGTAGACGAGGTTATGGTGGAGGTTTGGATGGAGGCAGCGGCAGGCGGAAGGACGATGTGGCAGGATTTCAAGTTTAGAGATGAAGTGATTGGTCAGCTGGGTCAGCGTTTCTCTCTCTCTCTCTCTCTCTCTCATTTTTAACTGACCACCTAATACTGAAAGGCTCATTACACTCATTCTCTCACTCTCTCTCTCTCTCTCTCGCTCTCTCTCTCTCTCACACACACACTTTGGCCTCCCTCAGTGGTCTGACTGCATTCCCATATGTGCGTCCCCCATGTGTTTAAGGCCAGTAGGAATGGAAGAGCAGACGTTTGAGGCAGGAAGCACGTTCAGGCATGTGTCCCTGTGAGAGGAGAGGACAACACGACAACATGTTCAGTGATGCCTTCAGGGAATGCGGGACATTCCAACACCGGTTCATCTCAGTGGAACAGGACTGAGTCCTGGCTCCTCTAACGTGACTAAGTCAAAGTATTTGGTTTAAAGTTACTTTTCCGCCACAGGCTTTAAACAAATTGCTGACTCATTCTGAAACATGGAAACCTTTCATGACTCGATGACTATGAGGGATTTGATCTGATGGAATAAAAAGTGTGGGTTAAAGCTGCAGTGTGTAAGCTTTTGTTCATTCATAAAAAGGTTACAAAACAATTCCGTGCTGACATTTTCATGAATATGAAATCAAAAAATGTTTTCTTTTTTTCCATTACCCTAAAATGAGCTCATTAATGTATATTACATGAGGGCTTCCTCTCTATGGAGGCCGCCATGTTTTTACAGTAGTTTAAGTGTTTTAATGACAACTGACGTCTACCATAAGTTCTCCTGCACGTTCAGAAGGGTGAGGTGATGGATACAACTTCACCTGTAGGTGTCACCAAATCGTACACACTGCACCTTTAAAGCCTGTTACCTTTCTCGTTGGCCTCTCCCTGCTTCTCCTGGGCAAAGTTGAGGCGGTTCTGCTCGGCGGCGGTCTGCGCGGCGGCGTTGACCTCCGGGCTGCTGCTGCGTGATGGGCTGCCCTCGTCCGCCTGGTAGGCCAGGTCCAGGTGCTGGTGTGCCAGCTTCAGGTGCCGCCTCAGCCGCTCCAGCTCCCTGGATGAGGGTGCCCCGTCCCCGAAGCTCTCCCTGCCAGAGTCGGCTATGGGCGAGTGCCTCAGCTCTTTTTTTAGTTTCTCCTTCTTCATGGTGGCGTGGTATCCCGGCGGCGCTGTGGGGATGGAGCGGGAGGAGGAGGAGGAGGCATCGGGCAGCGGGCCGCGGGTGCCGAGGGCCGCCCGCCGGCGGAAGGTGTCGCGGATGCCGCCGATGCCGAGGTGGATGATCTCCAGGAGGGTGAGGATCAGGCAGAGGAAGGACACGACGTACATGACCAGCAGGAAGATGGTCTTCTCGGTGGGACGCGACACGAAGCAGTCCACCGTGTGCGGGCAAGGCGAGCGCGTGCAGATGTAGGAGGGGATGACCTCGAACCCGTACAGGATGTACTGCCCGAACAGGAAGGCCACCTCAAAGGAGGAGCGCCAAACCAGCTGGCACACGTACACCTTCATCAGGCCGTCGCGCATGATCCGGCGCCGCCCGTCGTGCTTCTTCTCCGCCCCTGAAACACCAGACTCGGGTCAGAACTGGATCCGGTTTGAAGGTCTCAGACCTGAATCTGTGGGACTGACCTTTCTCTGCTTTGTCCGGTTTCTCGGGCTCGATCTCCTCCGCAATCATGGGGTCCTCCTCGCCGTTGTCCTCCGCCTCCTCGTAGTCACGCACCGCCCCTCGGTTGACGATGGGCATCCGCCTCTTCTTCGGGCCGCGGCTCAGCCGGTACTCGCTGTCATCCAAACGGGCGATCTTGTGCATGGCGAAGCCCAGGTACATGATGGTGGGCGTGGTTATCATGATGACCTGCGGGAAACCAGGGGGGTCAGATCACACGGACTCTACCTTTACATGAGAAATGTCGGCATTGGGCGCAGCTCACCTGGAAGATCCAGAATCGAACGTGCGACAGCGGCGCAAAGGCGTCGTAGCAGACGTTCTCGCACCCGGGCTGCAGCGTGTTGCACACAAACTTGCTCTGCTCATCGTAGTAGATGGTCTCGCCGCCGACGCCCGTCAACACGATGCGGAAGACGATGAGCACCGTCAGCCACACTTTTCCCACGAAGGTGGAGTGGTTGGAGATCTCGTCCAGCAGACGGGTGAGGAAGCTCCAGCTCATGGTGCCGGGGAGTGGGAGGAGCTAAACCAGCTTTGAGGAGGAAAGACATGCCCACGTCATGACAGTGCAAATACTTCAAATGACGTGAAGACACACAGACACATCAAGTTTCAACATGTGGTCCAGGGCTCTCCCTGGAGAATGGGAGAAGGGCGTAATGGAAGAAGAGCGTAATGGAAGAAGGGCGTACCAACGCCCCCATCCACGTACACCGAGACACGCGAGCGATGAGCGCACACAGAGACACATGCTCTGTTATGCAGCGGATCCATGCGCCGCTCCCCCCCCCCCCCAAACACTTCGCCGCCCCCCCCATCAGCGCACACACAGGTGTAACTGAAAGTTACATTACCTATAGAACAGGTCTCTAATCAACTATACAACTGATCTTATTTATCTTACTTGCATGTCAGAATGTCATTTCTGTCTCCTTTCCTCCGCTCTTGTACCCCAACACACACACACACACACACACACACACACGCCTCCCCCCGTCCCATCAACAAACGTCATCCAACTCCAAATTTCTGGGGAGAGCTCCGTGATGTTTTTATGTTTTATGAGAAAAAAAAAAAAAAGAGAAAATATCATCAATTCTGTTACTGAACTTCATGAGGTTTTGTGATCATGACTCATCAGCTTCCCCTGTGATTCAGTGACATTGCGCATTTACACTTTCACACACATGTTGATGCAGTACTGAGGAATTCTGGGCAAACCTCAGACCACCGGGCTGAGCGCTAGACACACTCACATGCTCGCCGCTTTTGAATCACGCTCACAGATCCCCCAGGTATCAGCCAGCGCTAATCCGGCCAGCGCTTTGCTAAAACCACATTCTTTGTGCGCGCCGCCACGGCCCCCAAAGCCCGAGCCGCCAAAGCCCAAGACGATTTGAACCCATAGGATTGAGGCTGAAGAATTCTATTTTGGTTCACACCTCAAAGTGTAGGAGGCCTGGGCCGGGATCAGACTGGCAACAGTCAGATTCCGCCCCCACGTCTAGGGAAACTAAACCAGGATTTCATGACACACAATAACGGACACGTCTGTGTCTGTCACTTCCTGTCTCCACCTTCAGACGCTAACTCAGCATGACCACAGGTTTCACCTCCTGCCAGAGAACACAGGCGTTAATGAGGAGGCGTCAGGGCCTCACTGCCACCGCACAGGCCACGCTCCAAATTATGGACGTGCGGCACATTTCAGCCGCTAAACTTAGACTCCATTACACTTTTAAAAAACCTCACTCTATAAAAACACGCCTGGGACCTGGGAACCGTTCCCGTGTTCCAGAAAACACACAACTCCGTGACCCTGAGGTGCAGCTGCAGAGTGACATCTGGTTTACCCCCAGCACACCATTACCAGCACCACAGGTTGTTGGGAAGCCCTTTAAAAAAAAGAGAGAGAGACTGACTGTCCCTTTAAAAACAGGCTCAAATCCAGTCTCTAAATGTTTGGATCCAGTTTCTCCGCAGGGGGTGGAGCCTCATTAAATCCAGGTTTAATGAGAAGCAGCAGCAGGAAGCTGAGATCTGAGTCTGACCTCTGAAGAGTTCAACGCCACTTCCTTCAACGCCACTTCCTCTTTCACGGAGGACACAGAGGAGAGGCCTGTCATTTACTTTGGACCGTTGTGCCAACTCAGCATTCTTTGTCATTTTGTAAGACATTGTTTTACTTTGTCCACCAGGGGGCTCTCTATCAAAAAACAGTAAAAACATTTAAAAGTGTGTTACAAAGCAGCAAAGCATCATGGGAGCTGGTGCAAAACAAGGTTGAATTTAATTTAAAGTTTTAAACAAAATTCTAACTAGGAATCAAATAGCATTTTTAATATTAATTAAATCTTAACATATATCAAAAATAAATTTAAAAACAAATTCAAGATTAATTCACATTAAAGATATTCTTTTAATTCCTTAAATAAAATAGAATTCTAAAATATATTTTAAAAACGAATGAAAGTTTTATTTGTTAAAAAGAAAATACTAACAAATAATGTTTTTTGACTTAATTAGCAAAACATAAAGTAACAGTTTCAATATATGCAATTTAAATGTCATGTTAGCCTGTGTACAAACAATTACATTTACCTGTTTTTGATATTTCAAATTCAGACTTGAGCTATATTCAGTGATTTGAATTTCGAAAATCAAAACTTTACAATTCCCGATATTTTATGAATTTACTCTTAACCATCAGCAGTTCTTCATGTTTCTCAGTCACTCATTTTCTCTGAGTTTAATGATTTAAAATTAAGTACTTTGTGAACATCACATGACCTGTTGGATGTTTGATGTTAAAACATCTGGAACAACATGTTCCTGCTGCTGCTCCTCGTCCTCCTCACACCACCGGAGGAAGAAGGGGAAGTCTCTTTGTTTCTGTCCTCACATCAAACCTTCAGAGACCGGAGAGGATGAGGAGGAAGACGCCTGGACCCCGCTCCTCTGTGCTGGATCGGGGTCTGGATCTCCTGACGGCAGCAGGTGTTCTCACTGAGGAGACTCAGGTCCAGGTGTTGGACCTGGACAAATGAGAACTAGGCCTCCTCCAGAAGCTGGGCCTGGACCTGGCAGCTCCTCTGGGTCCGGACCAGAGGAGGTTCCGGAGCCCAGGATCAGTTCACATTCCATCCCTAACCAGGAGCAGATCCACATTCTTCAGGTCCAGGTCCCAGAGACACCGTCATGTCCACAAGTCCAGCACTCGTCACTCTGACTCATCAAACTCACTTTTTATTCTATCATTCAAATAGAAATACTTTTTTTTTCCTGCTGTTGGAAGAAAAACCGCTGAGTCAGAGTTTTTCCACTGTTTTGGAAATTGTGGCATTTTTTTGGGGGGGGGGGGGGGGGGTTCTGAAAAAACTAAACTGAGCCAGGCCTCAAGAATCCACACACACGCACACACATTAAACAAACAAAGGAAAATCACAGCCACATCCACGCAGCGAGTTTCTCACCTTGCGTGGACACATTCTCCAGCGCTTTTAAACAAACCACGTGACCTTTAAAACACGTCCACTCTCACGCACGGTGACTTTGGAAAAAATCCAAGTGATCAAACTTCGCGTGTAAACGTGACGCAGAGAGACAGACTCACTCACGGGGAGCGCGCGCGCGCGGCTCCAGATTCCACGAAGTGAACAAACAGACCCAGCTCCTGTGAGTTCGTGGGGCTGTGACACGTTTACATCCACGGTCTCGCAGCGTTGTGTGTGATAAAAGTTGCGTGTCTGTCCCGTGGACACTCACCTTGTGGTACAGCAGCAGCGTCTTCGCGCGTCGTCTCCTCCTCGCGCCCTGATTGCTTGAACAGGTTTTCCTAATTAGCGCGCGCTCTCATGGGGCTGTCTGCGCGCGTCCGCGTCCACGTCCACGTAAGTTAGCCGTCACAGTGAACCTGCGCAGCCGACACTGACCCCATGTGTCCCGGCCAGAGAAAGGCGACTGACGGCGGCGGTGGAGGCTCCAGCTCCAGCTCCAGCCGCTGCTCCTCCTCCTCCACGTCACTACAGGGCCCCGTGAGGAGGCCCCTCATCTGAAACCTGAGACCCGGGACAGCGACTACTGTTCGGCCCCCAGACAAAGAACCCCCGGGCCCCTATTATCTGTTTTATAACGTGATGGAGCTGCATGACACTTAGGGGCCTCCACATAGGCCACACAGGAACTTTGATCTTTACCGTTGTTGTGAAACTAAAAAAGGTTTTATGTATGTACAAAAAAAACAAATAGATCGAGAAATTATTATCATTGTTATTATAGTCACATTTATAATTACTTGTACTTGTATTATGATTATCATTACTATTGTGATGATGATGATGATTATGATTATTATTATCACTATTATATTCTATTGATGCTGCTACTGTTACTGTGCCACTACTCGGGGGAATCTTATATGTGCAATAATGAGGTTTTTAGCTTATAATGAAATATTTTTAATGTATATATTATTTCTTCTTTCATTTATGATAATAATAATTTATAATGTCTCCTTTGTTTTTCTACTCTGTCTCATGGGATCAATACAGTTGATCTTAAATATGAAAATAATTATATATCCAAGTATAAAAAGAAGAAACTTGTTGCTTAACATTTGAATCAGCTCTTTACAGCTGATAAACATTAAAGGTGGAATCGGCACAGGTGATTTTTAAGGGGCCCCTCAGGGTCCATTTGTTATTGGGGCTATGGGATATTTTGTTTTTGTCTTTATAATTAGAACAGGTGATTTTCTGGGAGGGATGAAGACTACAGGAGGGTGTGGCCTTTTATCAGGGCCCCTCAGGGGGCGGACTCTCTGTGGGTGGAGGTCATGGGGTCATTGAATAAAGGCCATTGCCACTTATTTGACTCATCTTTTTTTTTTAACAGTTTAACATCTTCCGTCTTATTTCCCGGACCTGGTGGTTCGGTTGGAACCAGCCTATGATGGTTTTGGCCTTGATGGTGGACAAAGACGTGGCCTCTGAAACAGCCACACTGATGACCTCATCACATAATCATCGTTAGGGTTAAATTTAGAGTCTCCAGATGTTTTTGTTTTGATACCAACACGTCAGAGAGACGCCTGTCGCCCCCTGAGCCCTGGTTTGGTTTGGCAGCGTTCTCCTGTGTGACTGCAGCTCCCAGACCAGGAGGAGGAGGGAGGTTGCCCCGCCCGCTATGACCCATGTCATACACTGAACAGCCGTTTGGACACGAGACCTGGAACTGACCCAGATGTTCACCCCCACACTCAAACCACCACAGAGTCATCTTATATGAACTGTCTGTTCTGCCAGAACATAAAGACCAGACTCCTACTTCCTCTTTGGGAAATCTTTACTCCATTGTGGACCTTCACCATCATAGTGTGCACAAAATAACATCGGAAGATCTGAGGCCTTAAGACAATATTTATAATATTTAAATGTTTACAAAACACACACAAATGTTTACATACAATGTTTAAATACAATGTTTAAAGTATTAACAGGTTGCGAGAGTGAGGAAAGTGGTGAATATAAACAATGACGAATCATGAGACCAACAAGCAAGTAGAAACACTTGCAGTTCATAGTTCGGCCACTGGGGGCAAAAGCGAGTAAATCCCAATGGACTCCCTCGTCAAAATGATCCACTTGAGAGGTGAATGGGGAGGGGGGGCTGCTTTGGAGGCAACAAAAAGTAGGAGGAGTTAAGCATCAGCAAGATGGCCAATGTAAGCACTGGGTGACGTCATGGACGCTACATTCATCTATAATCTGAATCTCGGTGTTTTCATAACAATCTGTAAGACTGAGATATCAGGCCCTGATGGATGAACTCAGTGTTTTTCTATTTCCTGACACAGGTAGTGTTCCCTCTTTCCAATCCCCCACATGTTTGTTTTCAAGTGAAAACTGCCGAGACATGGAATGTGACGGTGCAGCTGTAACAGAGGAGGTCTGATTAAAAGCTTTGTCACAGTTTCTCTGCACTGATCCTTGAATTCTACATCTGCACCTGACCTCTGACCTCTGATAAAGCCAGGCAATGAATTGTGTGTGTAGGTGTGTGTGTGTGTGTGTATTGTAACATGTGTGTATGTACATTACACCATGGTCACAGCCTCCTTTGCTCAGGGGTTAGTAGAGACATGTGGGTGCAGCTGAAGGTGAAGTAGGTCTCCCTCCTACACGCCATGTGCGCCACACATGTTGCACGCCACCAGTGTCTGAGGAAATATTTACACTGTGAAATTGGTTAACATACCTCTCACACACACACACACACACACACACACACACACACACACACACACACAGCCTGGTTCAGAGGGGGCAGGATTAACAGTTTGGTGTCGAGTGGCCCAAAAGACGGATAAACAAACATCTCCCACTTTGTCTGCAGTGTGGAGCGATGTTCTTCCTCCTCCTCCTCCTCCTCCTCTCAGCAGCAGCAGCCAGGAGAAAACAATCATGATTAAGTTGACCCAATAAAGAGGAAATGGCTCGTGAAGACAGCAGGTTTACGAGCCTCTCTCTGGTTTCTTTAAGCAGCAAGCGAGGAATCAAATTAGCCAAAGGAAGCAGATTACAGGGTGCGTCGCACACCAGCCCCACTTCCGCTTCCACTCATTTCCACGCAGTAAATTCACAGAAGACTTTGTATCGCGCGTGAAGCAGGAGAAAGGGGGTCAAAGGTCATGTGGCAAATCGTCACATCCCGTCCTGTCAACACCACATACCTGTGGTTCGCATCACAAAGCTATCAAACAGAATTCCTGTCGGGATCACACACGAGGTGCCGGGGGAGGGGCTGTGGAGTCGCTCCCACAGGAAAACATTTCCACTTCACTTGACGACAGACGACTTGTGATCGTGTGGCTCTGATGTTTTTTTTACTCTGAAACCAACTACACATCACAAAACGAACACGTGACCTTTATGCTGACTCACACTTTCCCTTTCTTGCTGTTTATAAAAAAATAACTTTTTCCCACAATAAACAAAACATGAATTAACTCTGCAGAGCTGAGCTCATATTGATGATGCAGTGATTCTATTTTACATTTAAAACTTTTATACGATCAAACTAAACCGACTCAGCGGAAAAAAAAAAACGCACATATGTTCCAGCCATCCTAATTAAAGCAACACTGTGCAGCTTAGACCTGGCTAGAGCTCCCCCTGTGGCCACAAGAGGGAAATACACCTCATGTCAGAGAGTTCATGTAAACGCTGGACCTTTCCCATGATTCTTTGCTTGGAGATACATGTTTTAATGTTTGTGATTCTGACATCAAAGACAGAAGTGAGCTGATCCTCTGTTCACACTCACACATCATGAGACCCTCACAGGGGTGGGTCTGAGGGTGAGGTGACCCGCCAAGATGGACCGGAGCCTTTCAGAAGCAGCCTTGTGTTGAACGCGTGATCTCACGACTCACTGCCCCCTGAGAGGGCGAGGACGGTCTGTCTGGATTAAAGGGGTGAGGGGTGAGGGGGCGGGGCGTCGGGGCTCAGAGCGAGTCCCACAGAGACGAAGCTTCTCACCAAGGCACATCCATGAAAACACATCAAAGTGGTGATGAACACACGTGTGCGCACCACACCATCCGCTCGAATGACATATGACAGGAAGTAACGTGAGCGTATGGGAAGTCAGAGTCCGTGTCCTACACGCTCTCCTCCTGCAGGCTGGTGAGCAGTCTGACTCCGAACATGGCCTCCCACTGAGCCCTGACCCAGGAGAGCAGACCCTGCAGGAGCTCCACGCTGTCGGAGCGCACACACCACGTCCGGTCCTGTTTCACCGTCTGAAAGAAAGCGAGAGGGAACCACCCGTTAAAGATGCTCATCTTCGCCAGCACAACCGGACAACAGTCTGGATGGAGGTTCAAGGCCCCTGGTGGCGGCGCAGAGACGAGCGCTCGGCTCCAGGCTCCATTATTACGACCCGACGCACATGTGGGACGAATCAACACAAAGCGTGGTTTGATCAAAACGCCGTCTTTTACAGTTTGGGTTTTTATTCGTGAGCTCGCAGCCAAGATGGAGGCGTGACGGAGCCGAGATGAGGGGATGATACAAACATCCTTTAAATTGGAACAGCAGAGCTCAGATCCCAGATCTCATATGGAAACACTCAGGGCTGCTGCTTTGTTGTTACCTGCGGAGGAGACGTTTGACGACACACGTTTGATTCTGTTCCAGTCAAACAAACAAACGTCCCGAGTTTTATCATGACCTCACTGACCATCTGCGCCATTGCCTGCTTCCTACGTGAGCTTGTTCCTTTTACCTTCTGGTGATATAAACGAGGAAACACTGACCTCGTCGTAAAGCTTCAAGTCCATCCTGCGCTGGTCTGAAGGCCACATGTGCACCGAGCTCACACAGCTGATGGGCAGCGTCTCCAACACCACCATGCTGCCACTGCTGCTTGGCTCTGCGTTCTCCTTGGTCCACTGGTGGTCCTCCCTGAGCAGGTACAGGGTTTCCCTGGTGGCCAGCACCGTCAGGGGGGTCCACAAGGCGTCTGAGGTGAACACAGGAGACAGTTTTAGAAACACAGCAAACTGACTCTTTCAAACGTCGTATGCAAATAAAGATGGCCGACAAACCAAAACATTGCCACGTGGTGGCTGGCGAACGTATAGGTCATAGCTCCATGATCATCTCTACAGAAAATGGAGCCAGATCATTAAAAGGTGCAGTGTGTAAGATTCCCGTCATTTTTGTCACTTCTAAAAATATTGCACAACAATGACATACTGACACTGACATTTTCATGAAATATAATCACCTAAATGTATTATCTTTTTCCCATTACCCTTAAATGCCCATTAATGTGTATTTACATAAGGAGTGGGTCCTCTCAACGAGTGCCGCCATGTTTTTATAGCAGTGGCCATACTAAACATCTTTTGAGTTTTAATGACAGCTGAACTCTACCGTAGGTTCTCCTACATGCTCAGAAGGACGAGGGTGAGGTGATGGATACAACATGCAACTTCACCTCGAGAGGTCACCAAATCTTACACACTGCACCTTTAAAAACATAAATACAGCTGAAATAGATAGACATTCTGAGGGTGTTAACTTCCACCAAGGCTAACTATTTCCCATCTTGCCAAGCTGGAGATGGCGAAAAGAAATTCGGGATCCGCCCAATTCTTTTCAAAATGTAATGGATGTGTCCGGAGGTCATGCCCCACCCCTCACTCAGAACAACAGAAACCGGTTGAGTCATCGTTTCTGTGTCAGGCTACAAACTAACCGACACACGCAATCGAGGTCCTACATCGTCAGACGTAATCAATCAGTTTTTTTCTTCGAACACAGTTTTGAACATGGAAGCCGTGGATGGTTGCTGCTCCTCTGACTCCTTCAGGGGGAGGAGCCTCCAGCAGAACCGTCGGGCAGATCCAGGCATGCTGAAACCAGGGCACTTGGAATTCCACGGCTGTGCACAGCCGTGCGTAGCCTGCAGCTACCTTTGCTTTGAATGTGAGTGAGAGACAGTGAGCGGGCGAGCAAGTGAGCCATCCAGCTCCACACGTGCAGAGCCCACGCTTGCCAGTGCCGTCAAAACAAGATCTCTGCCTGCTTTTATGGCACCGGTTGTTAAAGTGGATGTTCAGCAGGCGCCTGGACTGGAAGAACTTTGATTTCCTCCGTTGAAGCATAATTTCATCTTTCTCTCTCCTGGTCCTCAATGACGTTCCTCCTCAAGCTCAATCACCTGGATGAAGACATCATGCCCCTCAGCTCAGGCAGGACGATGCTGCCATGACGCCATCTCTGCATTTTCAAAAACGTGTGACGACCTGAATGACTGTGTTTCATCACCTTGCAGCACAAAAGCCAGGATGTAGAAGAACTGCAGCTGTCCGTCCTCCATGTCTGCCTGGATGTCTTCACACACCAGAGGCCTGAAACATCAAGAGGGAAAGGCGTGATGTTACATGTTCATATATACAGTGAATCACCGGGCGGCGGCCATTTGCATCTGGCAAGTCACGCTGCGTCATAACAACTACGAGGACGAGTCTCTGCTATCAGAGTCAAAGCTGATCTTTCTTTGACCTCTGCAAGCTCACCACAGTCTCTTCAGAGAAAACCACCGACTCGTGTTTAAGCGAAAAACACACAAATAAAGGTGTAAAAAAACAAGCTGCATGTGGTGATCAGTGGAGGCACCGCACGATCTGCATGCTTTCAGGGTTTGTAGTGCCACACGTGTTCCAGATTAAGAAGTGGTTTACCAGCTAATTTACTGAGGCACTTTTACAAAATGAAGTCAGAGAGAGAAAAAAAGCTGAATGTAATCAAGTAAAGATGTGTCAGGAACGCTCCAGCAGACCTCAGCGCCGCGAACACACACCTACATAAACACAGGCTACGCTCAGAATCAAAGATGTCCGCCGCCGCTCGCCTACCAGAGGTGGTGCTGAAGGCTGAGCCTCGTGGTGGAGATGGACTTCAGCTTGCTGTCGGACCTGAGGGACATCTCACGCACGATTCCTGCAGAGAACACAAGGAGGGTCAGGTGAGTTTTATAAACATGAAGGAGAGGGAGAGGAAGGAGGAGAAGAACAACAACAACAACAACAACAACAACAAGAAGAACGTAAAGAAGAGGAAGGAGAAGAAGGAGAAGAAGAAGACAAAGAACAAGAAGAAGAGGAAGGAGAAGAAGAAGAAGCCATGATTTTACAATAGCCCAGATCTGAAGGCGCCCACAGGTTCTCCTTCACGTTGAGGGTCAACATGCAACCTGACCAGTGGATGTCACTAGGTTGTACCTTTGTGTACTTCCAGGTCAGACTGTGAAACTGATGGTGGGGATGAACCCAGCATTAACACGCTCTTTGGAACATTTCAGCATGGAGCCAAACATGTGCATTTGAAGCAGATCACTGTTCCAGATATGGCACAAAGCCGAGCCCCACCCCCTCGACTTGTAAATAGCCAAGAAAAGACACAGTAGCTTTAAAGTGTCACACCCACAGAGGAGCCCAAAGACCCAGGCTCTGCGTCAAACTGCTCCCTGGTCCTCCATCAAATGTCTGCAGGAAACCAGCAGGTGTCTGGTTGCAGGTGTGAAGTTTCACTTCCTTTACAAACCAAGGGTGAGAACATGTCAGGCGATACAAAAGCGCTGGGTCACGCTCACGGACTCACGGGCGGTGCCGTATCAG